>APFE030812947.1:4643-19848 GCA_000404065.3 Pinus taeda | reverse complement strand
GATCTGTTGTAGGTTGTGTCTCTTCATTTTGCTGGATAATAGAAAGGAAGGACTAGCTGTTCAGGGTGGACATAGCCCAAACTGGGTGAACCACGTATATCTATGTCTCTCTTGTTTTATGCATTTTCTGTGTTTATATTTCTGCAATATTTTATGTGTTCCATTGCTCTGTAATATATAATTTTCTAACAGATATCAACAAGGAATAAAGATTATGGGAATCCACAGTCATCGAACAACAAGGCTACAAATCAACCCAGTAGTTTGACAACAACTTCGCCAGAAGTTGTTCCACCCATCATTCCTGAATTAACTATAAAGCCGCCAAAGGGAGTAGTACATAAATCGACATTTAATCCTCGTGCCTAAGTAGCGCAGAATTATAATACAGTGGATGATCTGGCTCAATCGCCATCCGCTATGTCGACACTTGAAGTACTACAGAATTGGCCCTCCTAAAAGTAGGCTTTGTTATCAGCTAGAGGTGGGATTGACCCAGCAGATTCCAATCGTGTGGCATTTAACCATAAAGGATACGAACTTCAGTTACCGGCCCAACTCGATTTCCATATACAGGTAAAAGCCCTCATTAAAACTGTTCATAAAACAATCATTGATGAGGGGGCATCTACCTGTATCATGTTAATGAGTTGCTGGAAAACTTTAGGCTCACCACCCTAGTCACGATCATCAACAACATTAAAAGCGTTCGATGGAAGAACATACACACCATATGGGATATTAAGCAACTTGCAATTTGAACTGGGGGGCAAGACAGTATAAATTGAAGTCGAGGTCATTGATGGAAACCTTGACTACAATATCTTACTAGGAAGGCCCTGGATTTATGCCATGGCCACCATTGTGTCAACATATTTTAGAAAGATTGCATTTCCCTTCCAAGGTGGAATTATAATCGTTGACCAACTAACCTTTTTCCCCAACAGTTCACAAGCTACTCGAAGCATTCCATTGATCCATGGAAGTTCTCAATCGCTTCAAAATGTTGGAGTAGGTCTCCTAGAAGACCTTCCTTAATGGGTACTTTTTCCCTCCCACCACTGAGTAATTTGGCGGAATTGGCCACAGTGGAAACCTATCATATGATATCTTCTACATCATCAAAGATTAAGAAGAATTCTGACCATTTTGATAGTGTGGACCATCGCCAACTGTCGCCCCCAAGCCCTATAGAATCTTTGTAGCAATCAAATTTCTAGGCATGGGCAGCGAACCCAAATCAACACTCAGCGAGTGTTTGGATAGATAGGTCTCTAGAGTATAGTACCTCTTCTGATATTTTGTCTTGTATACATTCTATGGATGAAAGAATCATTCAGTCGATGATGATAGGAGAGTCGTTGTGGGAAGATTACCACCATCATTCCCACCTTCAAGATAGCAATGAAGATTATTCAAGTGACCTTAATCATCCTTCAGTTTTTTATTTTCTATCAAATACTGTAAAACGAGGACCCCTGGAGCAAAATTCCAAGTCGATTCTTTGATTAGATCTTGTAAAATTCGAGTCATGTCTTTCACTTGATCTCGTAAAAGAACCTTCATTCCATCCACCTAATAACCATGAGTAGTCTGGTGAATGTAATGAAGCTTGGGGGGTAGGCACCTAGTTGTAAAGATAAGTTTCCTTGTAGGCTATATGATTGGTCTGTCACACCATTCACCTTTGTCTATTCTGGACAAAGCCATCATGTTGCACCATAGTGGTTTCCATCTGGTTACAAGAGACTCTACTTTTCATCATCTTGGGGGCATGCAAACCAACTGAGCATATGTTGTTGCATGGTTCAAGCTCATTAAAAAATAAACCAGGCAATGAGCAATGTTTTCGTAAGGTTCAAGCTCGTTAAAAAATAATCCCGCCACAGAGCATAATTTCTCCCGATTCAAGCTCGTTAAATAATGAATCCATCTTCGGTAAATAACCTTTGTGATTGCCATTCTATCTGCCTTTCGGACCTTGGTTGTGTTCTTTCCATCACCTCCATCTGTTTGGCCGATCATATGCTTCCACTTGATTGTTTACCATTTTAAGGAACAGCTGCGATGAGTGGTCCTGTTAGCCAACCTCTTCACACCACCAAGTTTTGAGAAGTTACAACATTACCCAGAACTAGTTCCAAGATTACCCAGAACCCATTTGCTACCCTAAACGCCACTCGTTCCTAAAAAATGAGTCTACTTTAAACTCTTTTCAGATTCGTTAAATATGAAAAGATTGTCAAGCAATTGGCCTCTCCAGCTCGTTAAAGTGATTGGAAGTGCCATCCCTCTTGTATTTTAATCTTTTTGGACCTAAGGGATTATCCCACAATAATATCGAGCACTTGTCTTTTTCGGCTCGCTAAAGTGATCCTAAAAGTCATCCCTTTTGTATTATTTTAATCTTTTTCGGACTCAAGGGATTATGATACGAAAAATAACTACTGGAGTTTCCTTTTCGTCCCTTTTCAAACTTTATAAACATGAAAAGGACCGAGTTATCCTTGTCGTTAAACTCGTTAAAACAATAGTGACAAGCTTGTCCATCTAGAAAAGAACGAGTTTCATTGTCGCTAGGCTCGCTAAAACATAGCAACATGTTTGCCCAAAGGGAAAATTATAGAACAAGCATATGTTGTCATCCTCAAGCTTGACAAAAATAAAGAGGTACTAGTCAGTAATGACTGGGGAAAAATGGAAGAAAACTTGAAGAATTTTATTGGTAGCAGGTCGCTCTTAAACATGACACTTTCACTCCATCACCATGATTGAGTCAGGTTGGATTATTCTGTTCACTGGTCATATCACCATTGGTCCACCATACCATCTGTCTTTTGGGGTTAACACTACCAATCCATCGCAGTGTCACCGATATGTTCAAGAGAATTCATTCAGAGAATTCACCATCCAGTTAACATCTCATCCACTGCAATACCTTCAGCCTTCATTTTTCATGACCGCCATTCCTGAACCTTGTATCATCAGATCGTTTTCACCTCCAAAAAATCATTTGCTTCGTTTTGTGTCGTAGATGTGGGATACATTAAGGCCCTCCTACGACGGGTCACTTCTTGTCGACATCAGCTCATTATCCAAGAAGTTGAATTAGAAACAACCCTTTCAGTACTTTGAAGCTTGCATGCCTCAATGGCAAGTTTCTCACTTCCGACGATAGGTTTACATCAATGGCTTCGACCGAAAGATTTTACGTGGTATTCGACATCTACTCATATATTCACACCATGTGAATTGTACTGCAGTACTTTAAGGGTCATTATCATTATCGGTGATTCCTCTTGCGCCTGTTAATAGCTTACATTATTGGCTGGTAATCCGACGATGTTTTCCATGTTCGACTTCAGAACATCTTTTCACATGGATCGACTTGTACATCGAGCGAAGATTGAACGAGTTTGAAGACCCTGGATCTAGTTTCATCCATTCGGGCTACGATATATTCATGAAAATAAAGACATCAAATGTACACAGAAGCTGCACAGATGATCATCCAAGCTAAGGGATGATGACTCTACATATAAAGAATCACTAGTCTACGACAGCAGACGATTATCTGTCCTGGGTACATGGGAATGAATTTATAAAGCTGAGCATGGGAATGCCCGCCTCAGCTAGATCATGAAAATAATATGATGATGATGTATTGTATTGTATCTTATATAGGTCACCTTCCGGTTCAAATACTTTGGATCCTCATGATAAAGCATTTCACCTGACATCAAAAGATTTACAACTTCATGCTTTAGGGGGCAACTGTTATAAACATATTTGGGCACTGTAACCCCAATCTTATACATCGATAAAAAATGGCTCTTTAACCCCTAAAAGTGTCGTTTCATACCCTAAATGATCATAGTCAATTGATTACATCATTCCCTAGAAGTTCCACCTGAAAAACCACTCAGAACTGGCCAAAACTGGACCATACTGAATGCTCCACTGTCAGGGTGCGATGCATCTCACCTGCTACACACGAGAAGTGTGATGCATACTGAAATAGCCTTCTATAGGGTGTGATGAGCGAGAATAGACAAATGGCAGAGACAGTTTGCTAATTGGATGCTCATGGAATCTTCTATAAACTTCTCCTTTGACACTTGCCTCTCTGAATTCACCCAGGGATGAGTAAGAGATCAATCAAACCTCCAAGTGGAACTAAGAACTACCATTGGAATGACATTAATCAAAAACCCAAAGCTGACTCACCCCCTTGCAAGACATCTATAAATGGATCCCTCATTTGAGAGATCTAGAGGCTGGAATTTCGTAATTTGTAAGGAAGTGTTGTTGGTTTCTCTTTGAGAAGGAACATTGTATTGTTGGGTGATCTTGCTTTTCATGAGGTGAAGAGGCCTTTGATGTTGGGAGGATGATGCTGGATCAGATAGCTGGGTTGTAACCCTCTCTTCTATTTCTACTATTAATAAATTTCTTTGAGTTTTCCTCCATACAATCGTGTATTTGTGAATCTTGTTATTTATGAATGCAATTGTATGTTCAATGTATTTCTGATTCTACATTGGTTATGATATTGTAGATCAAGATGCTTTGATGGTGTTTTTTTACTTTGACTCTACAGGTATTCTCTAAAGCGAGAAGTAGGAGAGGAGTTGCAAGCTCTATCAAGGGAGAGAGAAATCAAGCAAAGAGTCAAGCAGAAGATCCAGATTGGTCCCCTTTGCTTCTCTGTTCTCTATCATACATAAAGGAAATCGCAAATTGCTTTGATTGTTTGTTTCTAAGATAGCTACCCTTCTTAGTGGGACTAGCAGATCGAAAAGACACTAGTTTTCCCATAAACAATATTCCCATCACGAAACAACAATGGATCATCCAAATAACATCCATCTCACATCACATGAAGAAACCCCATGCATGGTGTAAACACTTTCAAAGTAACCTTGAAAGCTAACACTCCCTCTTTACAAGGAAATTGTTTTCACCAACTTTGGTCCTCTCCATCGACATCCTAAACCTCCCTTTAGCTAAGGGCTTTGTCAAAATGTTGACAACCTAAAATTTTGTAGGAATATAGTCAAGTGTTGCCACACCTTTTTATAACTTATCTCTCATGAAGGATAGTAGATGTTATTGTGCTTGAACAATTCATGAGACACACTATTCTCCAAGAGTTTAATGAAAATTTGGTTGTCATAAATATGCTAATGTTTCCTCCAACTGCATATCTCCCAACTCAACTATCAACTTGTGAAGTCATACTACCTTACAACTTGCTAAACATGTTGCTATATTCTTTGCCTCTACCGCACTAATTGCAACTGCTCCCTAATTCTAATTAAAAAAGGATATCAACCTTAACCGAAAGCTAAAAAAATTCTAAAAGTCTTATTTCGAGGATTAATGCCTTCAACCCAATATGAATTTCAACATTCATGTAGCCCACAATCTCATATATAATTGATCCCATAATGAACGATTCCTCTCAAAATGTTGAGGACATGCTTCATGGACACTTAATGTATCTCTAACAAAGCAAACATAAATTGAGCCAGTGCCTTCATAGCATAGGAAATACCTAGTCTGGTATTCACAAGATACATCAACAATCCAATCTACTACCTATAAAAATAAAATTCAACTAGATCAACATTATCATCACATGTGAGCTTCAAATTTGATATCATGCGTGTGGCCAAGGTTTTCAATCCGAGATTTCGAATATGTCCACAATCTCCAAGTTTTACTTCCCTTTCCCAAGATAGTTTTCTCTTAGAACTTGTGAAACCTCCAAACCTATAAAATAAATGTAAAATTCACCTAACAAATTATAATTGCACCACATAATCAACTTATTTTATTAAACCATCCACAAAGAGAAATAAGACATCCAAATAAGTTTTATCATACAAATATTGAATATTTGGATTTACAATAGCCTTGATGAACCCAAAGTTCAATAGGAACTCATCAATCCCTAAGTACTAAGTCAACAATGCCTACTTCAAACCAAAAAGGGATTTCTTCAACATATAAACATGGGTGTCACCCCATTTACCTCTAAACCTATAGGTTGATTTACATATACTTCTTCAGGCACACCATTCAAGAAGTTGGCCTCCATATCCATTTGAGACAAGCACCATTCAAAACATGCAATTAAAGAAACAATGGTACAAATAGAAGTATACCTAGCAACTATACCAAATGTCTCATCATAATCTACACCCTTTCTATGAGAAGCATCTTGTCACAAACCTTGCCTTGTGTTTTTCAATATACCCATTAGGTGCATATTTATTCTTAAACAACCACCTAGAATTAATCACTTAACTCCCCATGGGTTGCAATACAATCCTCCAAACAACATTTTGTAGGATGATGTTATACTCCTCAATCTTGGTATTTTTTCACTCCTATATTTGATAAGCCTTCTTAAAACTAGAAGGTTCTTCCAATTTCTCACTGGAATATACAAGTTCCACACCATTAGCAAGAAATTAGTAAATTCCACACTATTGTACATATCTAGACAAAGTCCTTAGACTCGCATGGGTACAAACATTAATACTGCATTTTTTCCTTCAAATGCAATTCTACACTAAATATATTCCATACAAAAAATTGAAAGAATATTTTTCTTCAAAGCATGAACAAATATAACATCATTCAACCCAAGAATATTCCTCAATGGCATCAAAAAGGAAATGAATGTCAATCCTCCCACATGATAAGCAATATCATCACCTAACTCCACACTCATGAGCACAAATAACCTAGACAAAGGCCTCCAAGATGGAATAGGATTGTTCAAGGAAATGGACACCAATTCTTGATCTCCCACCACTATCCATATGGCATCCAATGGTCTCTCAACTCAATCACCATAGCCACAGCTCACCATTGTATTTTTGTTGCTCATGTGGATGGATGAAGGATTATTTGCAAGATTATTTGTCTATAGACACAATAACTTTCAAATAAACCAACCAAATCCTCAACCATCATCGTAGTGGTTGACTTCTATAATGTGAGTGATTAAGTGATCTTCACTGAATAAATAATGACTCTCTTTGCCCTGACCTCCTTAACAAATTCATTGGATTAGGAGGCATATCAATCCCTTTCTCAGCATGTGCTCAAATCTCATCTTCTTTCAAAAGCATCCATACACTAAAATTTCAAGGTATGAAATTAGGAGTACCATACAACATGTCAAATTCTTTAAGATAGAGTATACACCTTGCAAATATGAAGCACAACTTAAAGAAAGATCAATAACAAAATAAAACAAAGCTTTTAAGGTTTTGACACTTCTCCCAAGAACACTAGGGTTTCACATACAACAAATTGAAATGGGTCAAGCACCTCTCTTAAGTACAAAACAATCGAAATACCCAACTCCGTCTTCCCCATGAAAACAATTTTAGATTAAATAGCTCTAATACCAAGTAGAAATTCAAGAATCATGTAATTAATGCAAATTCAAAAATTTCACCTCAAACAAAAAGTTTCATAGATCTATTCCATGTGAACTTCCAAACTTAAGGTTGATCTAGAATATTCAATTACACCATCAATGCTTCAATTGAGTTCAATCTAAATCACCATAGATCTCAATAATAGTGTCTTTCAATGCGAACAAGTTACAACCCTTAGGGAACACTTTTTCAAGCATATAATAAATCTGAAATAATTTTATTACAGCATATTTTATAATGAATAATATACTTTATCTTCTACATCTGTGTTAAATCACATTAACAATTTTAATAATATATTATGTCAACTCAACAAGAACAATAAATGTCAAAATCCACTCAAACTAGAATATAATACAAACCAAAAAACAAATCTCTAAATCTGCAATATTTGAATAGTTGAAACATTTCACTTATATACCAGAGAGGAAGACATTTACATACCAAATAGTAATACTAGTTGGTGCAAGTCAACCTCTCCATGGAAAATAGAGAAAACCCTAGACACCAATTCTTCCTAACTTTGAATTAATCTTAATTAAATTTGATTATAGCACCAAAGATCTTACTTGATGTTGATGTTTGTAGCCCAAGAAAGTACTTCTGCACAAGTCTGTGCGTCTTAGCATGCAAGAAATCATCCGTGGTCTTCTTATAACACTTTCTCAAGTGTAATCAAGTTGCTAAAGTAACTTAGCGTAAGTTTCTAACTTAAGAAAAGCACATAATTATTATGTTGGCTTATTGAGCTAAAGTAAACTTAGGAATGTAAAGTAAATTACTTTAGTGGTTATCTTTTAATCTTAGTTGTTGCAATATCTAATCTAGTTGTTAATGACTTTGAAGAATAGAATTAGAGTTAGAGTTAGAGATATAGCTCAATGTAAATTTATAAAAACATGACTAGGGATATGGGAAAAGCACACTATACAACAACACAAGATTGAGAAAAGCTTCTCAATGGGTGTGTTGGGCCCAAGGAAGAGCAACAAGGAGATTTGGATTACCCAAGGAGAGTTGATTAGCTGGACCAAATCTAAGATTGTATGTAATTCTTTAATTGGGCTATTATCACAAAACAAAAGCCCAAGCAAATTTGGATTGTTGATAAAAACTTTGATTGGGCAGAATCTATGTCAATTTTATGAGACTTCTTATCTTATTTTTGTCTATATTGAATGTTAGGAACTTAACATTCTAGATTATTTGGTAGATCTGCAATTTTCTAGGTTAATGATTGTAATAGCCCGGTCACTTTTCACCAATGTGTAATATTTTGAAAGAAAACACAGGCACGTGGACTGAAGCAAAGGGACAATGGATACCAGGGCTGAGGAGGACTTTGCTTGGGGACAAATGGAAAGCAAGGGGTAGGTGGCATCATAGGGATTGGCATGCAAAATTCAGCAGGAAAACCCAAAATTAATCAGCAAATGACCAGGCTCACTAACACAAAAATCTAGTCAGGATGGATACTTGGTCTGTATTTGATTGACTCACTAATTTTGGGCCACACTAGAAAACCAACAGAAAAGGGCAGAATTCGAAGGGTTGAATTGAAGGAGGGAATATACTGGTACAGATATCTTGGGAAGGCAACGCTCACTAGCAAGCTGGGACAGCGGTGTTCAAACATTATTGAGAACATTACGCTCTCAAAAAGCAGTGCATGAGTGCATAGGTAAGGCAAGGAATCTATTTCTTCGATTCCTGGTTCAACTGCATAATTGTTTTTGGCCCTTGAAGTAGTCCCCTTACGCCTTGGAGTTTGGCTCGAGGCAGAGAACTGCACAGGAAGTTTAATTGAAGTTAGTCTATGGTTGGGAGGTGAGTTTCATCCCTAATCTATTTCCCATATTAGTTCAAAATACAAGTTTTCACATGCAAATTATTACTACTATCGAATGCAGGCTATACTGTAGTTATCTGTGTAAGTCTGGAATAGGTTATTAGTTGCTGTTCTAGAAGGTAATAATGTATAGTATGCAGTTCCGTGTCGTGCATACAACCTACAACATATACTTCTATATTCGTATAAAGGGTTGGGGATGAAACGATTGAATGAAATTATTTACACGTCCACCCATCCTTATCCTTAGACACATTTAATGTATACCAAATGTCATAATATACACAATGGAAATGTACATTCGAGAAAATCAGAATCTTACAGGACGAATGGTTTTGAACAAGTTATTTCTTAGCGCTCTCTTGATTTCCGTTTGTCGGGTTATAGATGATGGAACTAGGAAGACTCACCGAAGTGAGTTGGAAGATTGTATTAAATTTATGGTAAATTATACACGCAGCTAGCCGTCGATTTTACAGCAATCTACTGACTGCCATTTATGTTTCAATAATTCTAGCGGACTTCTTGCTCGCTGTCGCCGACTAGCCATCACAGGTGTCGGAATTATTGTAACAAACCTCTCCTTAATCATGATGGCCTAAACTTTAAGGTGTCTGCCTATATTATCAAAAAAGAGAAATGGGAAACAAAACGAGAAAAGGTTTAGCACTTAAGAAAAGAGGAGAGAGAAAATAAAAATAAAAATGAAAAATACAAAGTTAATTTCAATTTTCAATATAGTTTCAACTAAATTTCCAGCCCAAATTTTATTAAAAACTAAATAATTTGAATACCAAATTGATGCTTAGCAAATTGACTATTAAATATATACATTCTTATGCCTCCTAGTCAATTAAGTATATACATTCTTATGCATTTTGTGCCTTCTGCTAATTATTGTTTCCTTAAAAAAAATCCAAATAATTATATATATATATATATATATATATATATATATATTGTAAACAATAAATAGAATTTGCAATTAAATGTGAACTTCTTGAGCCACATATAGAATAGTGCTTAAACTATGAATTTTAACAATATACATGTTAAAGGAAAACAAATCAACTAGAAAAAAGGGACAATAGTACAAAAATGATCAACTTTCTATATACTTGCCATAGGCCTCTAGGTTATTGAATGAATACATGCATGAAATCTACAATAAAGAGTGAAAATACAGGGCTGAGAACGACCTGCAAAAGAGCGACCTACGACCTATAAAAGATTTCCCATAAAATATATGCACCCGTTAATTAAAATCACTGTAGAAAACCAAGTTTCCATCTGGTCTCATTTCTTACACGTTTCTTACGGGGAATGGTGGCAACCATCCCATTTCTGGTAACATAGGTGCCTGTTCATTTTAGTCAAGCTAAGGCTTACAATAGTACATTAAAAAAAACTTCATAAAGGGGCATTCATTTTAGATGTTCGTTTCACACCGCACAACTCTTTTCAGCGGACACTAGGTTGTGGACACTCCTATCTGCCAACACTCCACTGGATACTATCTGCACCACACGGTCGGTACAATCTTCATCATAGGAGACTCCGTTGTACACACTCTTGTCTGCCAACGCTCCACTAGATCACTCTCTATGCCACATAGGTCCTCACAGGCGACACAACCCTCTGGAGCGGACACTCCACTAGAAATAACACTCTCCAACACTCCACTCGATCACTCTCTATGCCACATAGGTTATCACGGGTGACACAATCCTCTTGAGCGGACACTCCACTAGAAATGACACTCTCCAACAGGGCAGACTCCATTTTCCTTTCACAACCATCAAGCCCTCTTCTATCTCTTCACACCCCAGATCCCATAGGTCTGCACACCATCAAGCTTACAACTCTGGATCTGATCTCACACTCTCCTAGGCTCACTCTTATGCCCTCTTTTGGACAACACTGGACCTCACACAGGAGACTCAGATTCTTCTTGTAGCAGATTCGGCTACAACAATCAACCAAGCAAAGTGATTTCCTTCCGCTGCTCGATCTCCTTAGCATATCCAGTGCACACTATGCACTCCACGCTGCTCTACTCACAATAGGATAGCAACACAACTCTTGACTTTGCTTCACACCAGCTCAGGTTTACACCTCCTATCAGGCAGGACAGCAATAGGGCTTCACACCCCAGGTCTTGATACTATTGAGTACTGTAACCTCTACACCAGCACTCAACACTTACTCAAGTGCTCATAATAGCACTACAATAGCCACACCAATGCGGATCTTCACATGATTGTGCCAATCATGGAATCCTCCATACACAATATCACAAATCCTCAATGTTGCCCCTAGTGTAACCACCTCACTCGCCGAAACACACAGTTGAAACCCTTGGCTCTCCTCGGCACTCTTCCTCGGCATATCTCGGCTTCGAGACTCCTTCACGCTCGAATGGATCTCTACGACTTCCACTCTACAAATATTGTCCATGTGTTTCTCATCTTATTGGTTTGTTGTTCTCCTTCAAGCAAAGCTTTCAGAGTTCTTTACAACGGCGTTATCCACACATAGAATAGCCTGCAACGCCTTTCTAATCAATGGGATTCAAACAACAATGCAGACTCTTCTTATCGGAAGAGAACACTAAACACTTCACAACAATTATTTTCAAGCATCTATACTTAAGAAAGCCCTAAATCACGGATTATAATGGCTCCCTTTTACTTGTCACTTGCAGAAATCTCAATAGGTTTGATATCGCAATTGGAGATAACTTCCAGTTTAATCTTCATGGCATTCATAGTCAAAACATCGTTCTCCAATTTTGTAGAGATGCCATCGCTTTCACATTATCTGGTAGATGGAATTTCCTCATGAATCGTCCACTCGACCGTTCCACACGGTGCCACTGGTCCGTCTCATGCATGTCTTCTTTGTGACTTTCTCCGCTTATTCTCAAACTGCCATTATGGAGTCTGAGAAGTGGAGTTTGCTCTTCACCAAAATCCATGCAAGATCTTGAATCAACCAGTGAGCTAAATTTCAAAACCACCTCTCGTTTACACTGTCTATGCCACTGTGGCAAACCCTAAGAAGGGCTCCCTAAGCACCATTACACCCACTGCCATCAGATTCATCGTGGGCACCAATCCTAGCCACTGGCCCCTTCTCAGGTGGATCCATTTGCCTTCAAACAACAAGTCTCATCTAGAGTAGATTCAACCTGTCATTTTAACTTTTCTGCAAAGCTCCATGTTGGTCCAACAGATGCTTTGTATTCACAGGATTACCAATATCTCGCACAGTTTCTTTGACTCCTCCCAGGCTTGGCATCCATCGTTGTTGTCCTTCCTCTATGCGAAGTTCTCCAAGCTACTCTTCCACACCGGCTCTAGGCTTACAGAGCCCTCATCTCTTCACTCCTCCGAGCTGACTTGAACATGGCTCAAATCAACGCACAACGGATCACATGGCTCTGATACCTAGTTGATGGGACTGGGAAGACTCACCGAAGTGATCTTGATGATTGTATTAAACTTACTATAAATTTATACACACAGACAATGGTATATTGTTGCCTGTACACTGTAATTTATGTTTCAACAACTCTAATCAACTCCTCACTCACTATCACTGACTAGCCATCATGAGAACAGGGTCGGGATTATTTCAACAATAAATTTGTTCGCAAGGCATATAGATCCCTTACAACAATTATCGGCTTCATTTTGGGTTTCACATTTAGAATTTCATTTTTGAAGGTGTATTTCAGGCCATTTTCGAATCTGAAGTTGTTGTTCTTCGGCATCACGCTTCTGCCAAAACTTGGAAATCCCTTAGAGTGAATGTAATCATGTTTTCATGATTACACCCAAATCATTTATGGTATTCCATTCCAAATTCCATATTTCATGGCTACACAGTATTATAATGAAGTGAAGCGTTATTATCTGTCATATGTTGGGAATTTCTGATAATTCCAAACAAAGCTACTGAACAGAGAAAAATGCTCTGTTTTAACCCAGGAAATTAAAAATTTGTTTGCTGAAGACAGAGTTTTACACATGCACAAAGAACACTTGGATTCATTAATAAAATTGTTGTTACATAGATTTCTTCCTCTCTCAAAGGGATTACAACCAGAGACTGCTTCAGATGCAGTTCCAAAATTTTCATTGTCTCTCGTAAAAAAAAAATTACTCTATCTCTTTAGAAAATTTTACACTGCTGTGTGTAAAATTTCTTTACATTCACTGCTGTAAAAACAATCTTCAACTACAGAAAATTACATTCACTGTTGTGTGAAAAAACCTTTCACTTCTTACCTTTTGCACTGTTGTGCGTATTACATTTCATCACTTCAACAAAAAAAATGAGCCAAGATATCTTCTACAAAAAAAAACACATTCACGCTGCTGCGCTTCTGAGTATTTCATTTCACATACATCACCACCAGAAAATTACATTCCATATTCTCAACAAGGAAACATTATCTCTACACTGTTGTGCATTACCAAGAGAAATTGACATTGTTGTGTAAAAGATTTCTCCCTCGCGTTGTTGCGTATTACTTACATTTCACAATGAACAACTAACTAAAAAAAAAACATTACCATATGTTTTACTTTGTGTGGTAAAAACAAAAAATACAACTCCCGTGAACAATACAAAACAATAAAATTAAAAGCCTTTACCTATATTCTACAAACAGGAGTAAATACCATTAATTACTTCACTGAAACAAACGGTAGTCAAACCCAAAACTTCACGTCAACTCCATGTGCATGCTTGTACGCAGCTTTGGCTTCAATCGACGGTGGACAACCTTCATTTCGATCGAACGGCTATCGCACAGACAAACCAAACGAGCTTTATGTTCCGGGAAAAAAATGGTTTTCAAAAGAGCTTGTGGACACGCGTCAGCTAGCGTACTGTATCGCTGCTGTTCGGAGGAAAACCACTGTTCAATGAAAAGCGATGCGATAAAACGTTCGTTGTTTTGCTGGAATAAATGAGCTGCACGGCAGTTGAAATTATAATTTCAACACTCCCCTTTAATTTCAACTGCTGGGTTATCAATCATACCCAGACATTTCCTCAAAAATTCAAAACTTTTCTGCCCCAGTGGTTTGGTCAGAATGTCTACAACCTGCTCCTGAGTTCTGCAATGTTTTAAGACAATTTCTCCATTGTTTACCAATTCCCTGATGTAATGAAACTTTGTGTCAATGTGTTTCGTTCTCTTATGAAACACAGAATTCTTGGATAATATAATAGCTGAGCTATTGTCACAAAAAAATCACAGTTCCTTTTGTTTGCTCTTGGCATAAGCTCCTTAACATTCTTCTCATCCAAATTGCTTGACATGCTGCTGCTGTAGCTGCCACATATTCTACCTCTGTTGTAGACAATGCTACAATAGGCTGTTTTTAGAAGCCCATAATATAGCTCCTGAACCCATGTGAAAAACATAACCGGATGTGCATTTCCAATCATCTACACTTCCAGCCCAAGCACTATCAGTGTATCCAATTAAATCTGAACATTCTGAAGCAGTATATAAAATGCCAAATCATTTAGTACCTTTAACATACCTCAGAATTCTTTTTGTTGCCTGCCAATGTGCTTCTTTTGGCCTCTCCATGAATCCGGAAATCAAACTAACAGCATGCATTATGTCTGGCCTAGTTGCAGTCAAATACATAAGGCTGCCAACTATGCTCTTGTACAAACTAGGATCAAAATCCTTGTTGCTGTCCTCTTTGCTGAGTTTTAATCCCATCACTGTGGGAGTGATTGCTGCCTTGCTGCCCTACATATTAAATCTTTTCAACACTTCATTAACATATTTTGCTTGTGAGATAAAAATCCCATTTCCATTTTGTTCTACTTCTATTCCTAAGAAGTATCTCAACAAACCCATGTCAGT
>APFE030812943.1:0-164725 GCA_000404065.3 Pinus taeda | reverse complement strand
TATTCTCCGCCATTATCAGATCTTAGCTTAATAATTTGATGTCCAGATTGTTTTTCAACAAAGGCCTTAAAGGCCAAGAACATGTTAAATACTTCACTCTTGAGTTTTAAGAAGTGTACCCAAGTGCGTCTAGAGAAATCATCAATGAAAGCTAAGAAATACTTGTATCTAGAGAACGAAACAACTGGAAGTGGACCACATAAATCACCACGCACAAGCTATAAAGGAGTTGAGGCATGCCCAGAGGCACGTTTTTCAAAACTATCCCGATGATGTTTTCCGAGTACACATCCGGAACAAACACCATCCCTACAAGATACCATTGGAAGACCTGTCACCATATTTTCTTTACATAGATTCTGAAGGGAACAATAGTTTAAGTGACCAAATCGCTCATGCCAAAGTTTGCTCACTTCATCATTATGAGCAACAAATACCAAGGGAAGATTTGATGACCCAAATTTGTGAAACTTATACAACCTTGTAGAATCATCAGCAATGCCAATAGCTAAAATCTGTCTAGGATCTCTTAGGTCCTTAATTACAACATCGTGAGGTGAAAATTCAACGATTTTACCTCACCTGAATGAGTTATCTGATATACAGATAGAAGGTTGCAGGATAAGGTTGGAACACATAATACATCATTAAATTGACCATTGTCTATATGAACAGTTCCAGTCCCTACAACACTAAGAGATCTATCATCACCAACATATATATTTTGGGTGTTACAATCATTTAAAGAAGAAAACAACATGGCTTTGTTTTTGGCCATGTGATAAGAAGCTCCAAAATCAATGAGCCACTCATGAGAATGAGAGGAAGAAGATACATTTAGTGCATAACCAGACCGAGATGCTTGACAACCACATGCAGAAAGTGCTATTCCTGAAGATGAAATTGAAGTTGAGGAGTGCTCCAAATGGATGTTATTCTTCTTCATTGTTGCTTCCAAGGCTTCCATCTTCTTAAAGCATTTGGATTCTAAGTGGCCATATTGATTACAAAAGTGGCAATGTCGATCAGTCTTCTTCCCTTTGTTTTTATTTTCCTTATCATTTTGTTGAAATGATTTGTCATTTTGAGGCTGAAATTGCTTAGGACCATTCCTTTTAGGATACAACTTCTTAGGATTCTTTGAATTTGGTTGTTGTTGGGTGGCTAAGGCTTTCTTAGAAGAGTTTCCAAGATTAAGAAGACCAAGGTGTAAGAGTTTTTCTTGTTATCTTATTAAAGAATCACAAAAGGAATCAAAGGAAGGGGACTTGTAGTCTTGTCCTTGAGAAATGAAGGCTTCTCTTGTAGAATGGAAGGTGGAAACAAACACAGAGTAGGATGGTCCCAACTTAGTAAGAATATAATAGATAAGGTTACCATCTTCTTTCTTAACCTTAACACCTTCCAAGAGAAGTCTAAAGGTTGTGAACTTGGACATAAAATCTTGATGGGAAGAAAAATTATTGGGGTCCAATGTAAGCAACTCATTTTCGAGGTGATGGGCTCTCAGTTCATTTTTAATTCCAAAAACTTTAGTGATCTATTTCATTGCTTCATCAGGAGTATCAAATTCTGCAATATGGAATCTAAGGTCTGGAGAAATAGACATTCCTATCAACCCACGTGCTTAATCTTGCCTATTTTCCCATTTGGCTACCTTATCTTCATCTTTTGGTTTGGTTTCTTGGCCTGAGGCTATTCTGTAAAGACCTTTACTTCTAAGTAAATCCACAATGTAGGACCACCATTGGAAGTATTTGGTGCTATCAAGAATAACTTGGCATGGATTTCCATTTTAATATAAATTGAAGCTATATATGCTGAAAATAAGTGTTCCAATGGAAAGATCTTGAAAAAATAGGCTGATTAAAAAAAAAACAGCTTCCGAATGAAGAAGTTATGGCTTTTTGAAGAAAAGTTGTTAAAGATGCCGACGAAGTGCGAGAATGTGCGGAAATGAATGATAAAAAAAAATCCGCCCCCTTTCCAATCTTAATCTAATGAAGTAGCTTTGGACCAAGAAAGACTTGAATTCAAGACCTCTATTTTGATAAAGTAGCTTTGGACCAAGTGAGCTAGATTAAAAGGTTAGTAATTTTTGGAAAAGAGGAAGGGGTTTTTTTTTTTAGTCACTAAAGCTTTGGGGTGTGTGCTTACTTGAAGAAACTCTTTTTTCCTACAAAACAAAAAACACAAAACCCAACACGGACATACAAAAAAAAAAAAAAAAACGACTTGAAGTTAGCTTTACCCAAAAACTATATATTTTCCTCAATGTTTCTGATTTTCCGAGATCACACTAAGGCATGGCAGAAAAGAGCATACGCATGAGAAAAATCCTTCCTTTCTGTTTCTGCTTTGCCCAAATCATACATAGTCACGGGGCAAAGAATATACGCAGAAATGAAAGGTATAGATCCGGTAATAAAAAAACAAAGAGCTAAATAAACTGAAATAAACAAAGAGAAAATAACTAAAAACTGCAAATAAACACTGTATACCTCCAGATCTTAAAAATGATGTAGCTAGGGCTACCAGAAAACTTTTCGCGTGAAATGAAAGGGGTTCCTCACTATAACAGATGCTCCTAACACAATAGAGAAGTCCTCTCAGCCCTAAAGCAGTAAAAAACAATGGATCTAGGAAACAGTTGGATGCAGTTCTACCGGCTTCAAATTCGGATCACCAACAGATGCGGCCCTCAACTTGGCTTTGATACCATGTAGGAATTTACACGGTAAGTTCCTCAGACAGAACACCAAAGGACACCGCTCACAAACAAATCACAGATCAATACACCAGTATTGTTGACGTGGTTGAAACCCTCTAAGAGGGAAACAATCCATGGCCTGAGCCAACGTGGCCACTTTAGGAAATTTATTAATAAAAGAATGAAAACTTACATAATCTTCTTTTATGAATGGTTACCCTGCAAATCACCCTCCATGCTCTTTAAATAGAGATCATGGACCAATCAGGTGTTAAGCCAAGGATGAAGTGTCAGTAATACCGAGGAGAGAATGAACCGTCGGATCACTACATATCATGATTGTCGGATTGTAAGTTACAAAAGTACACAGTAAAGAAACACAATTTACCTAAATCTACACTAGACCAAGTTATACTTAACTATTTCCTATGTGTCGGAATATCCTAACACCAATCTCAACGTAAAACAACTTGAAAACAAGCTCAAGGAGGCCAAAAAAGACCAAAAGGATGAGGGAAAATTGGAGATGCTTTCTGAAGCATCCATGAAGCTATAAAAAGCCTATTTTACACCTTCCCTCCAATTTTGAGCAAATTTTGAGCATTTTGAGTTTTTTGAGAAATTTTGGTCTAAGTTCAGAAATTCCGCTGCTTTTTCCTCGGGCCTCCATTTGAGGCAAGGTCTACATTTTTGGAAAGATCTTGACATCCTCTAAAACCCCATTTGCCTAGATTCTGCAGAGTTGGCTTAGTTTCAGAGAAAAATGCAAAAAAGTGGAAAAAAAACTAGCATTCAAACCCTAAGTTCAATAAACCCTTTAAAAACCAAATTTTCACAAACAAATATACATATCTAGCCTAAGATTCATTTGCTTTAAAGTCATATCATTGATAAGAGACTTAGAGAGATCCCTCTCATGCTCAGTAGGGCTAGCTACTAAGCTGAAGTGGTTTGAGGTTACCCTTGTCGATTTCGTTTTTAGCCTAGGAGATTATAAGGACTAACAAATTGAAGAAAAAATATTCTTCTTATGATAAATAATTTTATGCAGTTGTGCAGTCATTGAAAAATTGGAGATATTAATTGATGTCTAAGGAGTTTATACTTTATTCAGACAATCAAGCATTATAGTACATTATTCATCAGCCAAAGCTTAGTCAGAAACATGCAAAATGGGTAGAATATCTTCAAAGTTTTAATTTTGTAGTAAAACATATAAATGGCCAATCAAACACAGTAGCAGATGCTTTAAGCAGAAAAAGTATCCTAGTTCAGGAAAGTCAAATTCAAGTGTTGGGTTTTGATTTTCTTAAAGAATTATATGAGAAAGATTTAGATTTTAAAGAAGCATTTGAAGCTTGTAAAAATCCTGTTTTGTTAGATAGAAGTAAGTGGTTGGATTTTTTCTTGCAAGAAGGATTGTTGTTTAAAAGAAATCAACTATGCATACCAAATTGCTCTATGAGGGAAAATTTAATCAAGGAGAAACATAGTGGTGCACTTGGAGGAAATTTTGGTGCAAACAAGACTTATGAATAGTTGAATTGGTTTTATTTCTGGCCGAAGAAGAGATCTGAAGTGGAAAAGTATGTAAAAAATTGTAAAATCTGTCATTATGCAAAGGGAAGGAGCCAAAACACAGGTTTGTATGTTCCATTACCTATTCTAGATAGACCTTGGGATATGGTAAGTAAGGATTTTGTTTTGGGTTTACCAAAAACTCAAAGAGGAAATGATTCAATTTATGTTGTGGTTGACAAATTTTCTAAAATGGCACATTTTATTCCATTTTATAAAACCAGTGATGCTACTCATGTTGCTACTCTGTTTTTCAAGGAGATTGTAAGGTTGCATGGGTTACCTAAGAGCATTTCTTTAGACAGACATACCAGATTTGTTCGTCATTTTTGGAGGACCTTATGTAAGAAAATTGATACTAGACTGAGTTTCAGTTCAACTTATCATCCTCAGACTAATGGACAGACTGAAGTTGTAAACAAAAGCTTGGGTAATCTTCTAAGGAGTCTTGCAGGTGAACATCCAAAACAATGGGATCAAATTTTGGCACAGGCTGAATATGCTTATAATGATTCTCCTAACAGGAGTACAGGGCAGAGTCCATTCCATATAGTTTATGGAATGCACCCAAGAGGAGTGTCTGAATTAAGAGACTTGGGAAATGCTGAAATTAGAAGTGCTAAAGGAGAATATTTTGCTTCAGAGATTCAAGTAATACATGAACAGATAAAACATCAGTTACAGGATAGAAACATAAAGTACAAGAGAAAAGCATATTTAAAGAAGAGAGAAGTTAATTTTGAGGTTGGAGATTTGGTTTTAGCACACCTGAGGAAGGAAAGATTTCCAAAAAGGGAGTATAACAAGTTAAAATTTAAGAAAATTGGACCATGCAGAGTCTTGAAGAAACTTTCTGCAAATGCATATGAAATTGAATTACCCCCTGAGATTGGAATATCTCCAATTTTGTTGATTTGTCTAGGTATGCAAATACAAAAGCATATGATACAACAGAAGAGAAATAAGAACAACAGGTTGACTAGTTAAAAAGGTTACCTACAACAAAGGAATTACAGCCAAAAAATATTTTAGATAAGAGATTGTTTAAAAAGACAAGAGGACAAGAGTATTTTCAATGTTTGATCAAATGGAAGGATCAACCCATTGCTGATACTACCTGGATGACAGATGCCATGCTAGAGAAGTTGGGAAGTTTTATAGAAGAGCTCATGGAGATTCTTAAGGAGAATATCATGTAGATTAGATATTATCTAGGATTAGGCAGGTTCGATCCATTGATTTAGGATCTGATTTGTTTTATGTACAGGTATTTATGTAAGTTTTGAATTAGTAGAATGGGGTTTTGGATGAGAAGGATTGGAATGTAAAATTTGGAATCTCTCTGTATCTCCGTGAGCACTGTGCATGAATGGTCGAATCTCAGAGGTTTTAATTTCCTTTGAAATATTTCTGAGTTTTGTTGATTTCCAGTTTGAGCCCTTTAGAATTAGATTTAGTATAATCTTGTGTTGTCGCATCTAAATATTCACTCACTGTGCATTGAAATAACTTGGATGTATTTTGAAATCACATAGTTTAGTTAGCGATATCTTGAATCTGACAGATGAGGAATAAACTTGGCAGAAGTGCTAAGTCTGGCGGAACGAGGAAACCTGAAAAATTCGCGAGAAACCAAGAAGAAGATCAGAATCGTCCGATCGGATAGATCCAATAGATCCAATGGTCATTCCGTGCCAACAAGCGCAGATGTTAATTCCAAAATCGAACACGATAATTTATAAAACTGAGTTAATAACTCAGTTAATCGTGACCGTCTGCTTAAAGGGGTTAGATCTGACGGTGATCATGTCAAAAGATGCATGTGAGTTAATTTAAATTTCAGATGCGATAAGGTTATGAATTGGAGTTTTAATTCCTTTTGGTTCCATGGAAAATTTGAAGTTTTGCCATATACCGAGTAAATTAAATAAGTATGCTATTTTAGCAGAAGAGCTAAAGTTGGAGGTTGATGATTGATACTCCAAAGGAAAACCGAGAAGAAGTTCCATCCAAACTTGAAGTAATAGTTTCTTGTTTTGAAAGATTATCCTTAACACCTGCAACTAGCCCACCACAAGACTGTCAAGGCACTTCAGCCTGAGCTGATGGTTATGTCAGGCCCTGGCTTTCTTGGGGTTAGTCTCACTTTCGATCATGAAACTATTCAATCACCCAAGGATCCTCATCACTCATTTGTATGGATTGAAGATCCTTCTCACTCACAGATCACACTTCCTCCACTCAAACTACACGATCCCATTTCTCATGCATTGGATGAGTCTTACATTGCAAGCACTCATGCACGATGTAAGTTATTGTTGTTTCTTTCATTTTCTTGAATGTCCCAGTCAAGAGTTTGCTTATGCTTCAAAGTTGCACATAGTGTCACACAACACCATGATAATTCCACGGACTACCTGTCATGCACATGCACTCACTTATGTCCCGTGGGCACTTTGAGACACAAAGTGTGGTTGTCTTCATTGTTACATATTTCTTGTTTTATGGTTCGCACCAATAGGTTTCTTGCGGACCAAGACTTCACCAACATGGGTCTACCAATGCGTCGGTGGTTGCATTGGAAGTATCACTTCACGTGATCAGGCCCATGCATTGTTCGTGTAGGAGTAGGAGTAAGGTTTTCTTTTAATTGTTTTCTTGCATGCTTGCTTACGTGCTTTTCTTTCACTTTCGCTTCCACTTTTGCTTTGATTTGATGTTTTTCAATTCGCTTGTTTCATTCGTAGGATAGTTTTGCATGAAATCATGTATGACTCTTGAAACGAGATGGGTAAGGTACAAGAGGGATTTACAACTATTACTACTTGGTTATCTGTCATCTTGCCTCTATGTGATGAGATTGTTACTTTTAGTCCATGATACATTGAAGGAAAATATGTATTGTTCGAAGTGAACCTTGGTGAAAACACAACGCTTGCGCGCTAACTAGTGTCACCTTCTCTAGTCAATTGTTTTTGGGTTAACCCTTGTTAGCTTAGTCAATTAGAGTGAGGTAAGGGGAAAAACCTTAACAAACATGTCAGAGATACAATAAACTACTTCTTTGCTGGAACAACCTCTTCTGATCTCAATAAGTTGGGATCCCTCCTTCGCCTTTGAAATGAATAAGTGCTATGCATAGTGAAAAATGAAAAAATGAAGAGTCAAAAATTCAAAATGAAAAATGAATAAGGCGAAAGAAGAGAAAGGCTTCATGCGCAAGGAGGTGATGCAAGTAACTCTGCTAGGGTATTGACTAGGCTCACTAGTAGTGGAGCCATGCTTGTGTTCCTATGTGACTCCACCGGGGTACTGTCCAAGCCTATTGTCAGTGGAGCAACACTAGAGATGAAACTAAGACTCTCATGACTATACTGCTTGTGCACCTATATACCCCTCAACCCCAATCGAAACAACTGTGTAACCTTGGCTTGGAATGTATGTCAATCGACGAAGGGTTTGGCAGATGCTACATCTTACAATCAATTTAGTGTGAAACCAAGATCAGATGAAAACTGAACAATAATTCCGAAGGTGTTAGACTTTCTTTTCACAAACAAGGTCCATTCAAAGAGTTGGAGTTCTACTAGTGTGTTGCCAAGCGTTGTAGCGGCTACAAGCACCCTCCAAAATTTTGCCTTAGCCTCGTTTTGGAGCCTCCCTTCCAACCTTCACAGCAACCTGCCTTGCTTCGTCAAGTTCACAAGCTTCAATGTCTTTCTTGCACAAGGGCAGCCTGTTGGTCACAACTTGATCCATTCCCCTCATAGGTTGCTCACCCGGACTTGGTCCAGATACACACTGAGTAGCTTCCCCTTGAAAATTGCACATTTCTAGAGGGCAACCAACCTTCCCTCCAGAAATTGTACATCCTCTCTGGTAGCCTGTTGGGCTCCATGATTGCATAATCCTGCCTGCCAACACTCCCAGTAGGATTTGCTTAAAATTCCCTAGCAAGGCTGCTCAACCCAGAATTTGTGCAAATCTGGGCAGCAGTTAGTTGCTCTACCCAGAAATTGCGCAAATATCCTGGGCAACTAGCCCAACTCCCAGCCAGAAAAGCACATTTTTCTCCAGGAGTCGAGAAGTCTTTTGCATGTGCAGCTGAGTTGACCAGTTCCCTTTGGGACTGAGAAAAACTGACTTGCATGCATGGGATGCTTCTCCCAAGGCAGCATGCAAAGACATCCCTTGTTTTAGGGATCTATAATTAGCAGTTGGAGGCTACATAGAAGGAGCAATTCTGAAACCTCCCACCAAGTGTCGCTTCCCCTAGATTCATGGCATGCGCATCACAACCTCGATGTTATCATAACTCATAAACCGGACGCTACAGAGCTCATTACTCACAGCAACCTTGCATCTCTAACATCCTGCATCGCATCTAGGAGTAGTCAACACATTTAGCTTAGCTGTTTTTGGGTAAGCCCGCTTCCCATGCCTTGTGCTACATTTCTGTCGCTTTTTGTGTTTTCACTTGTGGGAGTACTGTTTGCTTGATTTCTTTTAACGCTTGCTGTCATTTACATATATACTAGCTTGTCCTAGCTCTGTTTCAGTTTTCGTTGCTATCTCACTGTTGTCACATGCATGAAATTGTTTTGCACGGATGTTCGCCTAACCAACGGGCCGCCTCACCCACATGCATGTTGATATTTTTGCTGAATCTTTCATTTATGTTTTGCATACACTGTCAATCACTTTTGCTATCACTTAGTGTCACCATGCATTTACTGTCTTATTTGCTTTCAATTGTCCGTCAGCGAGTCAGGCCAACCTTGGCCCAGACTCTGCCTTCACCAAGGTTGCAATGTGCAATCCGGGGAAGGAAGGCTCACCTTCGTCTCCAGATTTGTACATTCCTGCCCAACATTGGCCTCCAAGACTGTTTTTCACATTTTTGGAGGACAATGGTTGCTTGGACCAAGAAATTGCGCAAATCTGTCCCTAGGTCAGTAGTCCTTCCCAGCTGGAATTGCGCATTGTGCAATCCCAACATTCAACAACCAGATTGGACTATGCATTATGTAGTTCCAGTAGTCAGCCAGTCTCCCAACAACCCAGATTGTGCCTTGTGTAGGCTTGGTAGTCGGTCTCCCGACGTCCCAACCGAAATTGCGCAACCTTCATGATCATGCACCCAGGTATGTTGCAAGTCAGTTCTCATGTTCATTTTGGTTTTTGACTGACAGATTGCTTTCCATGAGTGTTACCGTGTCTCCATGTATCCCATATGTTCATCTGCCTCTCAGCAGTATAGGTACAATGGTTTCCAAGAGAGCATAGACGAAGACACCGTTCAAAGCACACTTGGGGATGTAGTCGATCAAATGTCAATGGACCTGCCTACCTAGGAAGACATCAAGTTGTTCGTAGGCAAGAATATCAAGCTATGAAAAAGATAGCAACACAATGAGAAACATCATGAACAACATCTGAAGACAACATATCAAATGCAACGAATGCAAGAGGAGGGTTGTTTCCAACATGAAGGTGGAACAAGGTTGCAAGCTCAAGCAAGTCCATTGATGACAAAAGATAATTTGGAGACTCCATCTATGAAGTGACGATGTGAAATGAAGATCGTGCGAAGGCTAAATATGGAACAAAGAAGGAGTTCCAAGAAGTTGTAAAGACAGATGAATGAGTTGCAACAGGAACATGAACAACAGTGGGCGCAACATGCACTCACGGACGAAATTGCGCCCGTACAAGTTAAGGACCCATCCCAACAGCTAACACAGAGTAGACATGGTGAGCAGTGTTGTTGATCGCATGCAAGGGATTCAATAGCATGCATTCCATTGAGCTCACACATGCAATCCAACCCATTCAACACACTCACTAAGGCGAAGACAAGAAGCAAGTCCAACTGCGGCTGAACATGTACTTCGACAGTTTGATGCGCATGACCATCAACACACACTTGAAGATCAACACGGACACTATGCATCAATGTGTTGCCAGTTCAACCATACCGAAGAAGACCATGCACATGTTAGGAGATGAGTTGGATAAAGGGGCCAAACCAATGCACTGGTTGCAACAGAGGCAAGAGTTCGCTTCAACAAGATGTCACCATGAGGTGCATGCACACCATCATGGACGACCAAGCTTGGCATCAACTCACCACCTTCACCATCAAAAGAATGTCAAAGAGTTGGTCTCATCACATCGAACCGAGTGTCAGTGATGTCTTGCAAGGCTTGCCCAAGCCCTGTTGTCTCACATGAGTACATGTGCATTGTAATGTTGAGTCATGTCAAGTGTAAGTCAAGTGTTAATGGTTGGATGTAACAGTCATAGAGTAGGTGAAGAGTCATGAGGGTAGTTGAACTGTCACAAAGGGGAATGTCAAGGGTCACCCCATTATTTGCTATAAATAGTCCCTCATAACTCATTGCAAAGGCTTTTGGTCAGCCAAGCTTCTACTAAGAATATCTTGAAGAAGGCTTGGATAGTATTGTAATGCGCCTTGGCTTCTCCACTGCATGGAGATAGTACATATTTTTGGAGGAGTAGGTGGATGTGGCTGTAACGTTTCACTGAGTGGACTGCTCCGTCGGAATTTGTGCATGTCCTTTTGTGTTGTGTGTTCCTAGCCAAGTTGGGACTGATCCATTTCAACCTAGAACTCACCTTCACCTCCTTCCCCCTTCAAAGTGTTGAAACCTCTCATACACCTCCCTTGACTCACTACATCAGCCACACCCTTGCTATTGTCAAAGTTATCTTACTTGCCTTTGTGCGACATTGTGGTCAAGGCATTACCTTACGACCCGCTGCTGGAAATCTTACACCAAACAGTCTGAGGTCTAATTGGGACTTCTTACTGGGGAGATCCCCTTGACATGTTGGTGGGTCCAACACCGTCAATAGATGGGGACATCATCTTTGACCAGGAATATCTCTCAAACTATGAGGACCCACGAACTGCTCCACATATAAACAAAAACAAATTGATGAGGAATATCAACCCAGAGGGGTCCTATGCCAAGAGTCATGGGATCACGTGTTCCGAAACTAGTCAAGGAAGAGAAAGGAATCTGAAAACCCTTAGAGCCTTAGGCTCAAAGAAAATAAAGACAAATTAATCCAATTCAATAATACCCCAAATTATTTTAACTCTCTTGTGTTTGAATATTTCCTTCATGGGATCCCCAATGTGAGGGGTTATGGATGCCACTCCTAATTTTGGGTTTTTTCCCCTAGCCGACCCAAGATTTTCACAATGTTTCCCCAACATTTGGAAAATTTTGTTTCCCCCCTTTGTCAAGACTACAACCTACATGTTTGGATAGGAAATTTCGTCCTTCCGTAGGAAATTAATTCATAGGCGACATTACAGTCCTCCCTTCCCTACAATTCTTGTCCTCAAGCAATGACAAGTCCAAGTGTCATATGTCTATCATATCGAGCGTACCAAACACCATTTTTTTCCTCTTGTAGTTTGATGACCATAATGCTGGTGGGAAATATCATCTTGCAATAGTTGCTTCTTCCTCTTGCTAGATCATAAGAGGAGAAAACACAGCTGCAGGTTGTTGCAAAAATAAAATTAACTTCTCTTGATATAATAACACTTTCCCAACAAAATATTTATAATAAGTTCATAACAACATCCACAAGTTCCCCTAAGTGTGAGACAAGTGTGGGGTATAATCATCTTCTAGGGGATGTAGACCCTAGAGCTAGTGTTTCATCAATGCATCATCTCATCCTTTCATGCTAGCATATTGAGGACACCAATGGGAATATCCCACATAAGTTTGGGTCAAAGCTTCTCATTGAGTAGAGAGATAGGTTATTAACTTGCAGTTTGAGCTTAGATTGAGCTAGCAATTGTAATACATTTCTATTCATTTGATTAATGCAAAGAGGCTTGAGGGGTTTTTCCTAGTTGGGTTCTCCTAGAAAAAATATTGTGCACATGTGTTATTTATTATTTCTTGTATGAAATTGTTGTTCTAAATTGTGAATTTAATTCCGCAAATCAATATATTAGAATTGTGTCTCTTGATTTAGATTAACCTTTCTTGAGAAGTTGCAATTCTGTCACCAAATTTCTACATGGTATCAGAGCAGGATTCACATTACAACAGTGATTTCGAAGTTGTTTCTCAGGAGATTCGAATTTGCAGCTTCAGTGTAGCAGGATCTTTTCAAAGTTGGGAAAATGACCTTAAACAGGCTGAGTTTAGAGTATTCCTTGGAAGGAAGCCCAAATTTCATTGCATGGAAGGATCACATGGAGGCAGTGCTTGATGATAATTGATTGTTGGAATATGTCAAGACAGACATTGCAAAACCAGGATCAACTGATGCCCAAAACCTAGTTCAATGGAAGAAAGATGTAGCCAAGGCAAGGAGAATAATCTTGGAGGGAGTGTGAGACCACATTGTCTCAAATTTCCATGGGAAAGAAACTCCTTTTGCAATGTGGAAGGAACTGACAAAACTATTCAAGAATAACAGTGATCATAGAAAAATGACCCTCAAAGACAAACTTCAAAACATCAAGATACAGAAGAATGATACTATTATGTAGTATCTCAATAAATTTACCCAAGTTCATGATGAGTTTGGAGGGGTTGGTGTGAATGTTGCAGAAAATGACCTAGCGATCTTAGCTCTTCTAGGACTTCCCAAAGGTTGGCATAACTACTAGGACTCGGTGAATGGGAGGGAGAAATTTCCGAATTGAGAGCGCTTGTGGTCTGATTTGGTACAAGAAGAGATCAAGTGGAATACTAGAGATGGAACCTCATCCAAGGGAGAGGATGAAGAAAATTTTGCATTGATTGGAAAGGGAGAGAAGGGAAAAGGGAAGAAATATCAAACCAAACCAGAATCTAGCCAAGGGGGCAAGAAGAAAGACTTGCCATGAATTCAGGCACTATGCTACCAAGTTTCCCCACAAAAATTCTGGCAAGAACTCAAGAGGAGAAAAAGGTGAGGCATTGGCTTCACAATTTGAGCTAGAATTACCCTTATCGCATGTGTGACCAACATTGTTATGGGGAATGTGTGGTACTTGGACTCTAGTGCCTTGTTCCACATGACAAGGTGTAGAGAATTTTTTAGTGACTTGGAGGAGAAATATCTCTAGATGCATATTGAGCTTGGGGACGACAGAAGGTATAGTGCTATTGGGATTGGTACAATAACCTTTCAAAGGGATTCGAGGTCCCCTCTTCACTTCAAAGATGTCATGTTTTTTCTAGGCCTAAAGAAGAATCTCATCTCTATCGCAGTTTTGGAATACCATGGTTATGATGTGATCTTCAGCAAAGGGAAAACATTCCTAAGACACATAGCCAGTGGACGTAGATTGAGGTTCGGGTGAAGAACTTGTACAAGTTGGATGTAGAATATTGTGTTGCATTAAGAAGTAAGGAAAATAAATTTTAGAGCCACGATGTCAATGAAATTTGGCACAAGAGATTGGGCCATTTGCATCATGGCACCTTGAAAATTATGCAACAAATACTTGTTGATTTATGGTAGCATCAGATGTTCTCTAAGCCTCAAAATTTGTAGGGAGGCTAAGACACATGTATTCCAGAATACCCAGAAATCGTTTTGGGAAATTCCACCAGGAGACAATTTTATTAAAACAATTAATTATTTTTAATGGATGCCTAAGTCTAAACTTAGGAAATTAAAATAATTAAAGGGTATTAATTAAACTAGGGATGAAACTTCTAGAAGAAGACGAGGATCAAGCCGAAATTATTTGAGCCATTGATTAAATCTAATATGGGTCGTTGATTACTCAATGATAGGGTTATAAGAAGGATTTTGATGGGAATTTGAAAAATACATCGGGTGAGAGATCAGAGATCAATTTTCTCAAGAGAGTAGTGCAACAGTTGTCGAAGAAGGTGATTGAGGAGATTTATTGTAGTGAGGGGCATGGATAATTTTCAGGAGGAATTTTTCTTGATCTAGAGAGTGCAATGTAGAGAGGGCAGAGAGTAGTTCGAAGAGGTAGCGTTAGGCCACACAGAGGCAATGCAGAGCTACATTGTGGTAGTGCAGAGCTATAGAGGGAGTCCATATTTCTGTTGGGGAACAGTCAGGATCTAGTGCTGGAGTTGGGGTGTGAGTCCGGGAGGCCAGAGGGCCAAAGTTTCTAACAAGCAGAGGATCGAGAGGAGGTGCAATGCAGTCCCGATAGAAGTGACACAGTAACTGTGTGGGTGTGACGTAGTGCTACATAGAGACAATGCAGAGGCTCATCTTCAGCGTAGATCATTGTTGAATTTCCCAGTGACAGGGTGAGATCATCTCACTATCTTTTTGTCCAATTAGATCTCTATATAAGATTTCTAGTTTGGGCATCCAAAGAATTGTACTTAGAAATTACTGCATAATAATTCAAACCCTCAACTGCTGCAACGATCTTCACACATTTGGTTTTTCCAGGGACATTTGTCCAAAAACAATGGTGTCACTTGTGTGTGCTATTTCTTTCTTGCTCGGTTCTTGTTTTCACATATTATAAGTTGTGAAGGCTGCAATTGTATTTATTTCAATGCTTACCATATAATACTGTAAATAACTTGATTCAATAGGAGAAATATAATCATTTGCTGCAATAGTGATTTGGGGATTCTGAATTTTCACAATAACCACTTGCCTCCCTAAAGAATCACTTGAGCAACAGGATGTCTGCAAAGGTTGTACCTTGGAGAAGTATGTGAAATCCACATTCCATGAACGAGACAATAAAGCACATGCAGTATTGGAAAGAGTCCAATGTTTGTCGACCTTTCTCGACAACCTCCACTACCAGACACAAATATTTTGTTATTTTTATCGATGATTTCTCAAGGAAGTGTTAGATCTTCTTTGTGCAAAATAAGGATGAGACATTCTCAAAGTTTGTAGAATTCAAGGCACTAGTTGAGAAAGAGACTATCAAGAAGGTGAAGGCTCTTAGGAGCGACAATGGAGGTGAGTATGTCTTGAATGACTTCAAGTAGTTCTTTGCGAAAGAAGGCATTTGAAGAGAGATGGAAAGACCCCATAACCCACAACAAGATGGGGTAACTAATAGAAAGAACCATAGCATTGTTGGAGCTGGGAGAGATATGCTACATGACAAAGGTCTACCACTATATTTGTGGGCAGAGGCATGTAACACAACAGTCTACTTGCAAAATCAGAGTCCTCATTGGATTCTTGGTATGATTACACCATAGGAGGATTTCTCGAGGAGAAAGCCAGGTGTGTCTCACTTCAGGATTTTTGGAGCCTTTGTTTACTGCCATGTCTCTAAAGATTCAAGGAAGAATCTTGAGTCATCAGAGTTGGGATTTTTTGTGGGCTACACCGAAACTCCACACAATTACCATGTGTACTTACCTTCCCTCAAAATGGCATTTGTACAAAGGGATATAAAGTATGATGAGGATAAAGCAATGTGGTTCTCTCTTGAGAGGGAGCTTCAGATGCCACCAGAAGAAGAGCTTTTACCTCCAAAGGAGGAGCCTCAAGAAGTTATGGAGCAACCAAAAATATAGGAGCAGAGAGTGGAGACATCCACTCAAGCAGAATCATCCAGAGAAGGGAGAAAAAGAACCAGTGAAGCTGATAGATTGATGTAGGATGCAAGGGAGAATGTGGGAGCTCCTTCAAATTTGCGCAGGCAAAGGAGGTCACTTGAGAGGTACATTGGCTACGTGGCTCTAATGACTGATCTTGTACAACTGAGCCATCGTCTTTTGAGGAAGAAGTTGAGCACCAATTTGGGTTGATGCAATGGTGGAAGAATACAAATCCGTCATGAAGAAGAGTGTTTGAGAAGTTGTCCCAAGACCAACAGATAAATCAGTTGTGGGTTAGAGATGGATCTTCAAGGTTAAGCATGCAACAAGTGGAAGCATAGAGAAGTATAAGGCTCGATTTGTGGCCAAAGGATTCTCTCAAGTTGAGGGAATTGAGTCTGAGGAAACCTTTGCTCGTGTATTAAGGTGCTCATCCATCAGATTAATTCTTGCACTAACTGTGCAGATGGGGTGGAAGATCCACCAGATGGATGTAAGAACAACATTTCTCAATGGTATTATTGAGGAGGAAGTGCACATAGAGAAACCAAAATGTTTTGAGACATTTGATCGGGCGTCTCATGTGTGCAAACTCAAGCGAGCGTTGTATGGTCTCAAACATGCACCCCATGTTTGGTACACCAGGATAGCCAATCATCTCACTCATTTGGGCTTCACTAAAAGTGAAACGAATGTGAACCTCTAACATATTTTGGTAGAAGGTAAATTGATTATCATTGTTTATATGTTGATGATTAAATATTAACATGGGATGAGCAGGTGATCAGCTCTTGTAAGGAGAACCTTGCAAGGGAATTTGAAATGAAGGACATGGGTCTCATGCACTACTTCCTCGGGCTGAAAGTATGACAAGGTGATGGGGAATTGTTTTTGTCTCAAAGAAACTATGCCAATGAGATACTATAGAGATTCCACATGGAGAGTTTAAAACCCATGGAGACACCTCTAACAACCAATTGGAGGAAGGAGATTGCCGCTTCAGGTGAAGAGTTGGATGCTACCATTTATTGGTAGTTAGTGGGTTCATTGATGTATCTTGAATACATGACCATATATGTGCTATGAAGTCAACCAATTGAGCCAAGCTATGGTTAGGCCAACCAAATTATATTGGAAGGAAACTAAGCATGTTTTACAGTACCTCAGAGGCACTACCTAGTATGGAATATGATATAGACGAATAGAGGGAGTGAAGTTGTGTGGCTTCACAGATGCAGATTAGATAGGGAGTCCATTTGACCGAAAGAGTGCATTAGGTGGAATTTTTAGTGTTGGGTCCGTAGCAGTTTCCTAGTATAGCAAGAAGCAAATATCTATGGCACTCAGCTCAATAGAAGCAAAATACATAGCTACAAATCAAGCAACATGTGAGGTGATCTAGATGAGAAAGATACTTCTAGGATTGTTTGGTCAGATGATGGATCCAACTGTGATCTATTGTGATAATCAGAGTTGCATTAAGCTCTCTGAGAATCTAGTATTTCACTATCGATCCTAGCATATAAATATATGGTATCATCATTTACGGGATTGTGTGCAGAGGCGAATAATGTTTCTACAATACATTCCAACAAAGGAACAAGATGCTAACATCTTGACAAATGATTTTTCAAGAGGGAAGTTTGAGTTCCACAGGTGCAAGATAGGGGTGGTTGATAATCCCTTTCTTGTTAAGAGGGAGTGTTGAGAAGTGTAGCAAAAAGTCTCAATTTGACTTTGCCTTGGTCAAATTGATAAAATTTGAATTTCCACATCAACGAACAACTTTGATTGAGTTAACTTATGTGAAATGCCTATTGTCACTCAGTTAGCTTAGTAAACTCGAGTTAGAGGGTTTGAAGTTCAGTTAAGCATGTGTGATTGCTAAATTTTAGTAATCCAGTTAATTTATATCCAATTGATTTCAATTAAACCAGTTCTAACAGTTGGAGGAACTAGTGGAACGTTAGTTGTGTAGTGGGACAACAGTCTAACTCAGTGATAATCCAATTAACTGATCAATCAACCTAAAATAAATAGTGCATGCAGAGAATTCGAGTTCCTAGTTGCAGTGGAGATTCCAAATCAGTGTAACAAGCAAATATAAACTAGTTTGAGTGTAAAAGTGTTGCATGCAATCAAATGATAAAATTGCGAATTGTGCAATCAATTGGAGGAAAGTTCCTAAAAATTAGGGGCTAATTCTCTGGGAATTGCACAAGGAAATAGGGGCTCAAGAAGAGGCATAAATTGACTAAGGCTGGGTCAGAGCTTCTCATTGAGCAGAGAAATAGGTTATTCACTTGCAGGTTGAGCTTAGACTGAGCTAGAAATTACAATACATCTATATTCATTTGATTAATGCAAAGAGGCTTGAGGGGTTTTTCCAAGTTCAGTTCCTTTAGAAAAAATATTATGCATGTGTTATTTCTTCTTGCATGTATGAGATTGTTGTTCTAAATTGTGAATTGAACTCCACAGATCAGTAGAGTAGAATTGTGTCTCTTGATTTAGATTAAAATTTCTTGAGAAATTGCAATTCTATCACCAAATTTCTACAAATATTTCTTTGAAAGTCTCACATCAATTCTTTTATTAACATTTCTAGCCATAAAAGTGTGGTCCATAATCAAGATGTGAAGAGATCCAACACATTTATCAAAGAATTGATGCAAGGATCACAAAAGAATATTCACATCATAACATTGATCGTAGAAGTCTCAGAATTGCAATTCCTACAAATGAACAATAAACTCATAAGTTTGGTAATAATTTCACGTAAGGAACCAACCTCACAATGTTTACAAAGAAACAATTGTGAATTTTATTAGATCATCCATTTCAAGAATAATAAAGTCACCTCACAATTATCAATATAACAGTTTCACATTGCAATGTTTGAGGGGTGCATAAATTGCAAAGGCCCCTAGAGAAGTGCAAAAAGGAAAAAGTGTATTCCTCCTTTTAAAACTAAAGATAATGTACCCAACAAATGCAAAGTGACTATCAAAAGTTAACTATTCTCCCAAGGAATAAATTACATTTACCCTAAGGTAAAATAGTAGCCCCCCTTCTATAAATTCACTTTTTAATACTCACTCTATAATGGAAATAAAAAATCTCAACTCTAGGTGACCAAAAAGTTTAGTTAAAGATGTTTCGCTAGTGCTCTTTCAATTCCCTTTTTGAAGTCCAACAATTGGATCTTTGGGTAGGGAAAGAAACATTCTATGATTTTTCATCACCAAAATTTATTGTTTTATAAGGGAAAGCTTTCAAAGGTTATATATCCCTTACTGTTACTTAGGATGCTTATTGTGATCCCTTTTTGGGTAGTTCTTAAAATTATTTTTCAAAACTATGGAGAACTCAATTAAGAAACTAAGTAGAAAATTATTGTTATGTCCCTATAGTACTAGTGTATTCCCATTATTGTTATTGTTATTGTATCCCCTTATTGTTATTGTTGTGCCCATGTATCCTCCATATTGTTATTGTTATGCCACCATAGAAGTCCACTATTCTTATTGTTGTGTCCTTACATTATTAATGTTATGTAGGCTCTGATTATATTGTGACTCCTTAGTGTTGAAAAGTGTGCAACAAGAAATGCTTGTTGAGAATGCAACAAGATGATGGAGCTTAGTGGAAAGGAGTCGCCTTCACTAATTGGGCCCGCAGGCTATTTTTGGCGCAAGTCTATTTTTAGACAATGTCTATTTTTAGACATATGGATCATGTCTATGGATTGCAGTTTGTTGTTTATGGATGATTGATCAAGTTGGAAAAATAGATGGACTTCTATTTTTGATGAAAGTGTGAGTGATCATAGTGTGAGTGATCAAGTCTATTTTTAGACTGGCTGTCAAAAATAGAAAAGTCAAATATTATTATCTCACAATAATATTTGGACTATAAACTTTGTCTTATTCTCTTGGAGCACTTCAGTTCGAGCTACGGATGTGGCACATGCAATTGCATGAAGGAAATACGTGGTTCTTATGGGTTAGTTGAATATTTGCATGCATGACTTCAGTTAGAACTCAAGTGAGTTGAGTTTAGTGGACTGGAGGTGCAGTTGATGGAGTTGTGTTCAGTTTAGCTTTGTTAAACTGGTTGTATTTAGTCTAACTGGCAAATAGACTAGAGATGAGTTGGGTGAATTAGTTATTAATTAATTCACAAGTTATTAACTCATAATACAACTAATGAATACATCAGTTAACTCAGTTGCATGTCAGTGCATGTTCAGTTCAACAGGGATAGGTGGTAGAGAATCAGATTGCTATCAGTTGTGACTATAGTTGTGCACCGGATCTTGCACAATCAAGAGATTGAGTATGCCAATGAGTTTTCCCACGTATTTGCCCACATTTTAGCTTATGCTCACGTCCACAAAGAGTGAGTGACTATTTTTCAGGTGCAAAACGAGTTTGGTGAGCCATTTTCATCAGTTCTTGAGCAGGTATTGAGCAGTTGAGGCAGGCAAGTAGTGGAAGAGATTTGGAGATCAGATCTGAGTTGTATTGTGTGTAACAGAGGTGGAGATACTTGTGAGAAGTATTATGCTGTGTAATGTTACATGACTCAATCATTAATATACCGATAGTTGGGGTTTTTAGCGAGATGCTTTCCCCGGGATACATATTGTGTTAATGTGTGAATGCTCTTGATGTTTTATTGTTATTGATGCTGCTATATTGATGATCAACGTAGAGGAGCTTATGTATTGTGTATGTTTTCCGCAATAGTACATGATCAGGATAATCTCCATTGAATATGTGTTAAATTATTCAAAATTTCTACAATTTATTTAGCCAGAAGCTAAACAAGTCACGATGGGGCACGTGGAGGGTTGTTATTGGCCCCGGATGGACCAATAACTCCCAACAAAAAATTTAAAGTATAGCTTATAGTTAGCCAAAGGTCGGGATATTTAGATGTTTAGGGATTTTATGTATTTTTACATAGTAAGGGAGGGGAAATATTCACATAGGATCTATATAATAGTGTTATTAGATTAATATGACTATGTGGAATGGATATGTATGGATAAGGCTGAGTTATAGAGTGAAAACTTAGGCATGGGGGGAATGAAAGGATACCAAGTTATGAAGTTTAGGAAACTTGGCAAAATGGAATAAAAACATTTTACACAAGAAATGTGGCTTGTTTTGCCTAGGTAAAAACACAGTTTCACTTAGTTTTTTCCATGAAATGAAGTGGACTAAGGGCAGTGAGCAGATCTCATTGTCCTTGGGGGGGTGTTAGTAAGTGTTCTTGGAAAAATGAGGAGGGAAATTAGTCATGCTCCATTTATTTTGTAACCACCTTGCCATAGCACCTTATGAGATTTATGAGATGAAACCTATTGCAATAGGACCAAAAAGTTCATAAGCCTGCTTCTACAACATCAAAACTTCCTAGCCAGCCTCATTGGGTGCATTTGAACTAGAAAACCCTGATTCTTCTCTGTTCTTTTAGCTTCCATCCTATCTAAGTCTACCCTTATCTCTTCCAGGGCTCAGATTAAGTTGTTGAGACCCTTTGCTTCTCTACCTAACTACTTGTTTTCCAAGCTTGAACTGTTTGTACAGACCTTTATTCTCTATTCTAAGACAAGTAAATTCAAACAAGATCTAGCCAGGATTAGAGTGTTTGAATATTCATCAACTGTGGCAAGATTCGACCACCTATACATAGTGAAATTATACAAAATATGGAACCTTTTCAACATGGAAAGGATGAACATATTTGGCACTTCTCCAGTCAATCATGAAAAATGAAACCTATTGGTATAGGAAGATAACAGTGGCTCCACTTGGGGATGGTATTTCCTAGTGAAAAGTCAAGAACAATAGGTCAGATGGCCTTATATTCAGTTCTTGCTATATTATGAAATTTCTCCTTTGCTGTTTACAAAATGGTTCCTCTGCAATGTCTGTATTTCTCATGAACTCATTCCAATAATTGCAGCTCTATTTTGGGTAGTCTGTTTGATTATTTCTCATCATTTTCCAGCTCCCAAGTCTGCTTCTTTAGCTTCTTCTGATAGGCTTAAAATGCAATACCCAAAGGTGGCACAATTCCTTGCCTTTTCCTCAAAATTTGTTGTAACCTATTCCCTATTCTATTGTTGTAATAAACTGCAGAAAATAAGCACTATTATGTACAAATTGAAGTGTTGTTATCTTTAACAAAGTGGCTCAAAATAATGCTTCAGCATTTGTCCATTGACTGGTCCATCATATGCCTCTGAACCATCCAGGCTTTTCAAAAAGTAGGTGTTGTTTCCTTGTACAGTCTAAATGATAAATGGTCCTCTCCATAAGAAATCAAATTTTCCTTGTTTTTCCCTATCTTCTCTTTTGGAATCCCACTTTAAAACTTTATCCCCATTGAAGAAATCCTCTGCTTTGGTTCTTTTATCAAATATCTTTTTAAGCTTTTCTTGTAGAACTTGAGCTCTGTGATAGACCTCCTCTCTTGTCTGCTGCAAGTGAATAGTTTTATTGATCCTTCTTTGAATATCATTAGGTTCTGCCTGTATCTCTTGTAGCAACTTTATCACTGGGATTCCCAAAGAAAAATGGAATACTGCCTCCATTCCATAAACCAATTGATAGGGACTGGTCCCAATAGATCTCTTAGTGGTCAATCTGTCTGCCCATAGTGCATTTACAAGCTTTTTATGCCAATTTTTCTTGTTCCCCTCCAAGACTTTCTTAATGATGTTGATCAAGCTCTTGTTGGAGGATTCAGCTAGGCCATTACCTTGAGGGTAATAGGCTGTAGAATGGCCCAAGGTAATGTGGTATTTATGACAGAAATTAATCATTCTCTTAGACTTAAAGGCAACATCATTGTCTGTAATAATTTTCTCTTGGCAACCAAACCTAGACAATATGTTGGTCTCAAGGAATTGCATGATTACTGAGTCATTGACTTGCCTACAAGGGATGGCCTCTATCCACTTGGTAAAATAGTCTGTAGCAGTCAAAATCCATTTGTGCTAGCCAGAGGATGAAGGGTGGTTTTCCTCAATGAATTCTAAGCCCCATTGTTGAAATGGTTTTTCAGTGGAAATGGGCTTGAGGGGCAGAGGCAGCAACTTTTTCTTGCCTTCAAAAATTTTGCATTTGTGGCAAGAAGTTACATATTTTTTCACATTAGCAAATAGGGTGGGCCAATAAAATCCAGCCCTTAGGATTTTATCAGCAGTTGATTTCCAATATAAATGTCCACCACAATCCCCTGCATGAAATCCTTTAAGGACTTTGTCAGTTTCTTCTTTGATTAGACAGTTTAATAAAACACCTTCATGATTTTTCCAAAAGAGAGCATGATCTAAAATGCAGAACTTGGAAGCTTTCATTTTCAAAAATCTTTTCTTGGTTCTAGATAATCCTGGAGGAGCTTGCAGGTTTAATAATACAAAAGGTATGTCAACATACCAGGGTGATTGTAAAAAGGCTTGATTGATCTGTGGAGTCGCCATCTCCTGCTCATTATCCAGTTGGTTTATTTCAAGGGCTTGAAAGTTAGTTTCAGTCATGAGTTTAGCTATTACTTGTCCTTTTATCATTTTTGTTGGTTTAATTTCAATGTCATATTCCAATATGGTAGCTATCCATTTGCCCCTTTTGCCTTCAATTCCTTCTTGGGTCATGATGTATTTAACAACAGTGTTGGGCACATAAGCAATCACATGAGAGTACAAGATGTAAGCTCTAAAGTCCTTGATGGCCTTTACAAGTGCATATGCTTGTTTCTCCATGATTTGATATTTGAGTGGAGCATCTCTAAGTGCCTTGCTAAAGAAGGCTATGAGTTTTTCACATCCTTGGTCATCTCTTTGAAGCAAAACAACAGCGATTATATGTTCTGACGCAAATGAGAATATGATAAAGTCCTTGTCAAAATTGGGGCTTGTGAGGACTGGTGTTTGAGTCAAAGCATTTTTGGTTTCTTCAAAGGCTTGCTTAGCTTCTATTGTCCACTTAACCTTGGAATCTTTTTTCAACATGTTGTTCAACAATCTTATTAGATCGGCCAGATTTGGTATGAATCTTCTTAGAAAGTTGATCTTCCGCAAAAAGGCTTGGAGTTCTTTTATGTTTCTAGGGTGAGGGACCTGCAAGATAGCTTGTATTCGGTCTGAATCAATTCTAATGCCTTCTTTAGAGATTATATGACCCAATAATTTTCCTTCTTCTAGGCCAAACAATGATTTCTTTGGATTCAATGATATACCATATTTTCTACAAATTATGAACACCTGCCTTAGATGATCTAGGTGTTCTTGATCCGATTTGGAAAAAGTTGTAAGGTAATCTAGGTAAATGACTAAAAAGTCATGGATCTCTTTAGCAAAAGCAATATCCATGGCTCTTTGAAAATTTTCTACTGCATTCTTGAGTCCAAAAGGCATTTTCACATATTTGAATGTTCCCCAAGGGGTTTTGAAAACAGTTTTATCTTGGTCATCCGGGTGCATTAGGATGTGATTGAAGCCTAAGAATCCATCTAATAGTTATATCCTTGAAGCACCTACTACCCTTTGCAGAATGTGATCCATTTTGGGTAAAGGGTAATTATCCTTTAAAGAGACTTTGTTCAAATTTCTCAAATCAACACATAGCCTAATCTCCCCTGACTTCTTTCTAGTGGGCACTAAATTTGAAACCCATTCTGAAAATCTGATTGGAGCTATAATTCTAGCTTCATACATTCTCTTATCTTCTTTCTCAATCAAAGGGAGCAGCACAGGGTTGACCCTCCTAAGTTTCTGTTTGAAAGGTTTTTGGTTTTCTTTGAGAGGTATGGTGTGTTGGATGACTGTAGTGTCATAAGACTTTAGGTCCTCATAACTCCATGCAAATACATCTTGAAATTCTTTGAATAGTTCAATATACTTGAGTTTTTGGTCAGGAGGAAGAGCTTTGGACAATTTTATCATTTTGGGATTTTCTGCAGTTCCTAAATTACAGTCCTCAATTTCTGCATTTAATGGCTACATTTTAGGTTTCCTAGAGATGTCATTTGAGTCAAAAATGTCCTCTAAAGGAGTGAGGCCTGTAGGTAGAAAATTATCCTTCAACTCAATGACTTCACATTTTGCCGCAATTGCATCCTCACCTTCTTTTTCATGAAGTTCCTATAAATCTGTTTTGGTAAACTTAGTGGGATGTAGAATTTGGTTTGTTGTTTCAGCAGAGATATGTCTTTCAATTTTGTCTATTTGATTGCTTTCATCTTTTGTGTTGGTATCCATTTTTGTGCTTGAGAACTCCTCTTTCAAAGTCAGGAAATTGTTGATTTGTGTGTCATTTTCACACACCTACCAATTTTTAACGTTATTTGATACAACAGGTCTATGTTTTATTTCGGCAGTGAATCGGTGATTGGGCTTAAATGGCAATTTGCAAGTGCTTGCAAAGGTTGCTAGACTATGAGCATGCAGATTTTGATTCCTTGGAATCTTGGTCAATTGGGATTCAAGAAAGGTGTTTAGAATTTCCATTGTAGCAGCTCTATATGATCTCAGCCTAAGATAATTTGTAATGAAGTTACCCTTTATTTGTTGAATGATGAGGTCAGAATCTCCCAAAATTGATATTCGAGCTGCACCTAGGCTTTTGATCACTTTGAGCCCTAAGAGGAGGGCTTCATATTCGGCCATGTTGTTAGTGCATCTGAAATTCAATCTATATGCATGTCCCTCAGTGTGGTCATCCTTCATATTGTGTATCCAAATCCCTACCCCTGCTCCTAACTTATTAACAGATCCATCAAACTCTAGATACCATAGGTTTTCTTGAATTGAACTGGTATTAGGAGCTTTTTCAATTTGTTCGGCAAGCATAGTTGGATTTTCAGTCTCATGGGATTCCTCATGTATGTCTATTAATTTATTGTTCTCTAAGACTTCTTGAATCTGAACTGTGGATTCTTTATCTAGGAATTCATCCTGACTTGAAGCCACAATTTTAACATCAGTTGGGGTATGAATCTCAGTGTTGTACAAGATAAAAGAGTCCATGTCTAAATACATAGAATAAATGGGAAAGTTTTGGGGTTTTTCTTGACTACTTACCACATACTTCATCAAAGTTTCTCGGTATAGCCTCTTAGGCTAGCTGAAGACTGAGATGGTGGCATAAGACATGTCTAGTTGCAAGGATCCCTGTAGCTTGGCACCCCAGGATCTAGATAACAACATTCCATACTTGGATGGAATATCAACTACCACCACATCCATAAAAATTGTCTTGGATGGATATTGGACTAATGACACACACAGATCCTTGATTAAGCCTAGACACCGAACCTGACTGGAATCAAGGAAAATAGGTCTTTGTATGGCCTTGTGATATCTAGGTCCAACTTTTCCATGACAGATTTAGGCATTAGGTTATGGGAAGCTCCTGAATCAAACATTGCATTGTGAAGCACATTGTCATGAATGTTTAAACTTACATAGAAGGGAGGGACCCCTCCATCTACTGTTTTACCATTTGCTTCAGGGCCAAATATAAGTTCTGGTTGATCATCAAGGATATTCACTGAATCTTTGTTTTCTGAAGTTTGTAATGATCTGCTGATTTGTTCTCTAAAAAATTCATGCCTAGCCAATTCAGATAATGGGATGGCTACCTTTAACTTACTTATTTCGGCCTCCATATTAAAGGGTTTTTCTGTTTGTATTTTGACATTTTGGGCAGCAAGGTTGTGTTTTTCAACTAAGTTTTCAACAACTGCCTCTTTTACTGGAACGTTATGATGAGCTGGAGTTACTTGCACACCATCTTCCAAAGGTTCCTCTACAATGTCTCTGAGTGGAGAAACAGATGTAGAGCGTTGTTTTGATTTATCTTTGTCTGAAACATCTTCAACTGTTGGACTATTTGGATTGGAAGTTGATTTAGGGATAATTGGTATATGAGATTCCTTGAGTTTTGTTTGGGTAGGTTGCTTGGTTGTCTTCTGCTTGGGATCATCAGGGATGTCTATTCTCCTGCTTCTCAAGTTATGTTGCTTGTGGACTTCATACACAGTTGTATCATACCCTTGCTTAAAATCAAAGGATTCCCCTAATTGCATTTGAAACTGACTAAGAGTATGAGCCTCTTGATCTTCTTGAGTTAGGAAAATTGGTTGTCCATTATTGAGACCCATTAGGTTAATGTGGGGGTCCTCTGTTGGTTCACTAAATGTGGAGGCTTCTGCATAGTTTTCTTGGAAGGGGGGCCTTATGTTTTGGTCTGGACCAACTTTTCCTACATTGGGGTTTTGATTTTTTCTAAAGTTCAGATTTCTTGCATTGTTGTTTGGTTGTCCTTCCCATGAAGATTTCCTCTCAATAGCTTCCACTCTATCTCCCAACCTGTCCATGCCTTTAACGATTGCATCAAGTTTTTGTTCAAAGGCAGATGGTTCTTCTTTGAAAGTTGTGTTTATTTTAGATCTAGCTCGATTTCGTTTAGAAATCAGATTGGCTTCAACGCTCACAGCTATGCTCTGCATATCTTCAAGGCTAGGAGGATCTCTCTCCCTGAGCTGGTAAGCCATGTTTGAGTCAAATCCATCAGGGAATTTGATCAATGCTAAGTCTGGTGGTGGTCTAAGATTTATTGGAATAGCAAGGTAGGTATTATTGAATCTGGCAGAATAATCTTGGACACTTTCCTGTGGGCCTCTCTTCAAGTTCTCATATTCTGTTAAGATGTGTAAAGGGTCTTTTTTCTTTTCCCACCTGTTCAGGAAAGTCTGATAAAGGGCATCTGGATTAGCTATTGTATTATGCAGGGAGTGACCTAAACCAGGTCCTTACATCACCAGTTAAGCTCTGGACAAAAGTTTTCATCCTGACATCATCATCATCAATCCCATAGTTTTCAAAATAGTCTGTCATCTTCTGGTATGTTGTTGAGCAGTGTAAGTGCCAGTACCATCAAAATAGGTAATTTTTCCCTGATAATCCTGTGGCATAGCCCCTGGATTGGTAGGCAACTGCAAGAGAGCATATTGATTTGCCATATTAACAGGAAAAAGTGGGACAACTAGAAGCACAAGGATAACAGCTGAGATAAGTGATGTGGATGGAGGGGTGGAAAAGAGGTTTTGGAGTGATAAAGGTGAACTGGAAGAAGCTCCAGCAATAGGAAGAAAGACTTGAGATTTTACTGTAGTGAGTTGAGTTTGAATGGGTTTTTGTTGCGGTGTTTCAAGGTTTGAATCAGCAGAAATATCTTGATTTTCAGGTTTCCTAAGGCTCTTAGGAATCAAATTTGGATTGTCAAAAATAGTTGGAGGATTCGCGTTTGTGTTTGACCTAGTGTAACGAGTTTTCTTCTTTGGAGCTAGCTTCTACAAATATTTTGGGTATTTTCTGGGAATATTTGGAGGACACAAGTTTTGACAATATCTTGAAGGAAGCTCCTGAACTGTAGGAGGAGTTGGGCTTTCCTTTAGGTAGGTTTGAAACAAGGATGGCCAAACAAATCTTTGAGACAACTGTTTAAAATCTAAAGCTAAACTGGAGTTCGTTTGAAGTAGCTTGTATTTACTCTTTTGTTTGCATAGCAAATATAGTTTCAAAGGTTGCCTAGCTGACTTCAGGCTCCATCTGTAGCTTTAGAGACTAGACAGTAGTAACAGACATTCATTCAGTCCCCAGTGGAGTCGCCAATGATGTTATCACTCAGGTTGTTCCCCAAAACTTGTGAAAAGGGAATATGGCCGAGGTAACCACTAACCAATCTTTTAGATGCAACTTCTAGCCAAACTACATCCAGAGAGGGTTCTCTCTTTATAATTTAACTTTGTTTTTTGAAGTATTTTATGCTAGTTATGATGTGCAGGGTTTTGTTTTAAGTTTGTTTGGATGGTGATTTTAAACAGAGCTGGTATGCAAGTCTGAAACAATTTATTCCATTGGGTAAATGGATTCTATGAAGATGGCCTACTGAGTGTGTTATCTGATAAAGGGAAATACTACAGAGCAAGATAATCAATTTTAGAACAATATTGAAATCTCGAAATTGATGGAATGTAAGCCAGTGGGTGAAGGGCAGTCAAGAATCCTTCATCATGATGGTAGAGGGAAAGTGCGTGAATATTATCAAGGAGCAGTAAAGAATTCCTTAGAAATTTTCAAAGTGAAAGAATTAGTGGAACATAAGCATCTAAGAATTCTTGTTTATCTTAATTATGAAGAAAACATAAATAACAACAGGGATTGAACACATAGTGTATTTAAACAAGTTCTGGGCTATTATTTTTCCCTATTACGAAGATTATGAAACATATATGAACTTTGAAAACATAGAAAACACAATAAATAGAGCTTAGAGCAACTTATTGATCCATAGAAAGACACAGGAATTCTGTAGTAGAGCCTAGAACATCAAATCCACATTCAGACGGTCCATTAGCAGTGCACTTCAACAGCCTTTGTATTAAAAAATCTCAGAGCTATAGTGTGGTCCAAAGAGGAAAATCACCAACCCCGAATACATTTCTTGGGGAGGTATTTATACAAAAGAGAGTTACAAAATATATTGTGGATAAGATATGAAGCAATAACTTCCTTCACCTACTCTGACAAGGGAATAAATGCAGAAATAAATGTAGGAGTAATTGTCGCTGTGCTGGCTGCTTTAACTGATAAGATATTTTTGACTTTTTAATTCAGGAAGTTGATTGGTAGTTGTGTCTTTACTTTTCATTCCTGCGTTGTTGTCCTGATCCTTTCACCTGCTCTTGATTTCATCATCCTCAGTATACCTGTAGAAGTTGGGCTTGACTTCAAAAAGATGATTTATTTCATGTTCAATATAAAACAAATTTTCTAATTTGTCATATAAACTCTGTCCGAAGGGAGGTCCCGTGTCTTATGAAGTGCTTGATGATGCTATGATCTGATTTGTAACATATGTGGTTACCCTGTGAGCATATTGTTGATGTGATAACAGTCTTTGATTGCTGGTTAGTAAACTGGGTAGACCCTTCTGCTGCAAGACTGTGAACTTCTCTGTGAAGGCATTAATCTCCATCTGCATTTCTTGGCACTTCCTTTCCAAAGTCTGTACAAAATTCGTCATTGTTAGCACCTTTTTTACTATCAAAATGGTTTCTGTTCTGTCTGCGATCTCCAAAGCTGCTAGTTGTTCTTTAGTATGGGTATTCAAAAAATGGATCAGTCTATTGGCCTGCTCAGGCATGTTTCCCAATGACGCCCTGGCACTTTGAATTTCCACTTGGGCCCTTTCTATCAATTCTATTTGTTCATGGATTGTTTGAAATGATTTCCATTGGTCAGTAATAGACTGGCCAATCTTGGTCCACAAAATCATTTTGATGTCTTCTAGAGGTTTATGCAAGGTGAGATCCTTTTCTAATGATTTCACCTTATTCTCTAGGGCCTTTACCTCTCTAGTTTTCTCTGCCACTGTTATCTTTGATTTGTCATAGCTTACCTCTAGTTTGGCCATTTTTTCTTTTGCCTCTTTGAGCTCTAACATTTGGGCTTCTAGATCTTTTACTGCTTTCATCATTTCTTCCATCCTCATGCTGGTCTCTGGCTCTATTGTTACTGCTACTGAAGCATCTGTAGCTGATGTACCTGTTGTTGATGTTGGCACAGTGGGAGGGATTGCTACTATGACTGTGGGGGGAGCAGTGATAACTGTTGGAGCTGTTTCAGGTGGTTGGGAGGTCGACTCTCCCTGCTTGGCTTGCAATTCTTTCTCCAACTCTTGCTCTGTTTGAATTAGCCTTTGATTCATCCTCATCAACAAATCCATTACATCTTCTTCTGCTTTTTCTTGTGCCAGTTCTGTTGTTTGTGGATGCATGGTGACAGGCAGCTTCAATTGCTTCCTAAGTGTAGCAATATCTTCTTCCTTCTTCTTTATCAGTGCTTTGATGCCCTTGGCATCCTTGGGATCATGTCCCAGCTCAATAATTATCTCTTCTAGAGTATTTATTCTGTTTTCTTTGGCTAAAGAAGATATCTTTTCCAAATCCAGCTGGGCAGATGTATTACTTAATGACTCCTTCAATTGGTGGGCCAGCATTGCCTTGTCTACCAATTTAGCATAGACCATTTCACCAGTTTGTTTGTGCAATTCTATCTGGTCCATTGGGTGTATATCTTTGGAAAGGACCTCTATATTGGTCCTTATGTAGTCAGCTACAGACTGTGGTTGCTGAACCTTACGCTTAAAATGAGTTAAGATCATTTTCTCCTCCTTAATTTCATATGTTGTCATCTGTCTTTGTTGTTTGGAGGGTGTCATTTTGAGAAATTGATCATAAAGTTGAATTCTCAATGACTCATTTTGAGCCATAATCTCCATGAATGTTTGTTTAATATCAGATCATTTCTTAGTTTGCGACCTTGAGGAGGAAACTTCCATACCATGTTGCCTCTCCATTTCTTGCTTGTGAGAGCTGGTGGATGTCTGTTGGCTTATGGCCTTCTCTCCTCTCGTGCTTTCTGTGATTTCTTCAACAATGTCTTCTTTAGGTAGAGGATCTACCCTTTGTCTTTTGGCCTCTGGTTGTTTCATTGATCCACTTGCAGGTGTGGTCTCTTCTCTCTCTATTTTCTTACTTCTTTCCTCAGGAAGAGGAGTCTGCAATGCTGGGACTTCTGGTGCTTCTGTCTGTAGTAAAGGGGCTTGCCCTTGACTGTGTTCCTTTGAGGTAGTTGGTTGTTCTGCCATTATTTCTTGCTCTGTAACTACTATCTCCTTGCCCTTTATTGTCCATGTTGTTGGTGTAGTCCTTTCTCAGGCAGCTTGTTATGAAGTTGCAGCAGTTGATGTGCCTTCTTCGGTTTGCTGTGGTATTTTGAATGACACCTACCCAAAAGAATCTAAGTCAAGAGTTTTTTCCAGATTTTTCATAGTTTGTTCCATTTTCTCTTCCTCAGTGAGTTGTTCAACTAGTGCGCCCTCCACCCACTCATCTTGGTTGGAAAATTGTTCTATTTCAGGGATGTTGCAATGTTCATAGGGTGCCAGCCTATATTTTATCCTTCTTGCATTGATAAAGCTGTTTGGGTCATATGGTACCCACCAAAAGCTTCTCTTTAGTCTGAGTGTTTGACCCAATATTTCATCAACATCCTTCCATCCCTCTTTTTTGTTCATGGCATAAGGGCCTAACTGGTCTCTCAGTTTCAACTGAGCTTTTTTCTTTGCGCTATGGAAATGAATCAAATCTGAATTGATAAATTGCCTGAAATATTCCAAGGCAAACAGTCTCATTGGCACATATATTGGCAGCCTGTAGGGGCACAGCTCACAGCCATATATCCTGATAACAGTGTGATTCTGGTAAAAGTACCAGTCACCTATTTTATAGTTTTTGGAGAGCTATAATATATTTTTCATATCATATGATAGTCTAGGAGGAGGAGTTCTCGTCAGAAGAGAAGAGACTAGGTATACAAACATATCAATAAACTCACAGTAAGAGTAGGGAGAGTTGCGTACTTCATGAAAGATTGAGGTCCAAAAAATCACAGACCTCTTTTCCCCTTTAGGGTCCAATTTTCTAATGGGGAATTGGAAACTATCTGGCTGATAATATAAGAACAGATGATAGATATAGGATGAATACTTAAAGACTCCCTCCCTCTCTAGATTCAACAATTTGTCATGTATCTTGTTGGCAATGAATTTGGCATAGTTGTATTTGACAGCGGGGAGCTGCCCTGGGGTAAATATAGACATTAAAACCAATAAAGTTTCATCAATATGTTCACTTGTCTTGAAGCGCAGAACAAAAGATATCATATCAACAAGTAATCTACCCACTTCATTGAAAGATGCATAGTGAAAAGGAGGTGGCTCCTTAGGCTGGCGATCTGCTCTCATAAATACTTGGGCAATTCAAGTTATCTCTGAGCTGGAGAGTTTGGGACCTTCATCAAGCAAGAATTTCATAGCAAAAGGAAACTGAAGCTGAGTTGGTTTGAAGTTTAGCATTTGATTTATGGAGTCAAGAGTTATGTGAAAGAGGGTAGTTCTAGATGGAATTTTGACTGCCCTTTGAGCTGGCTCATAGTTCTCACAGCAGAGGTGAATTATCTCAGGGAAAATATTGACAGGGAGGAGGTAGTATATGGGTAGATTTGATTCTCATATGCCATAAACATCATTTTGGCTTAGGTAACTGTTTCTGAGCTCACAGAATGCTTGTAGATGGTTTTGGTAGCCTACTAAGTCTTGGATTAGATAGTCTTTATCAGCTAAGGGCAGATGTTCCAATTCCTTGTGGGGTGCATTGAGAGGAGTGATATTCAAGGCTACTGGACCTTCCATATTTCAATTCTGTTGCTTTTAAAATTGGAAATTTTTGGGTCTATGTAAGTAAAACAGGTAAAACAATAGCTCTGTGGATTTTCTCCGGGAATTTCACCGTGAAATTGGTTTGTTAGTTTGTATTTAGCTTAGTGGACAGAAATTAGATGGAGAGACAGAACTTGTGGTCTTCTTTGGCAATATGGGCAATAATAGTGGGCAAAAAGGCAGTTTTCGGGGTTTCTCAGAGAATTTGCAAGCTTGAACGAGCTCAAATTTAACTCAGTGTGCAGATTTATGGTGAAAATTTGGCAAGATGGCGGTTATTGTGGGTATTTTTGATAGCAACACAGTGTTTTTTCTTCAAATTTTGAGTTATGTGGGCAATTTTACAGAGAAAACCAACGAAAAACAGGGTTCAGGAGTAAATTGGTGTAAATACATGTTTTAATGGCGGAATGGTCGATTTGCAGGTGACGAGACGAGCCGAGGGGCCGAGCTATGGAGTAAAAACTGCTGGGTGGCGGACTGTATAGTGAAAATGTTGTTTCAAACTTAAATCAACATGCATAGGACACGTAGAGGAGACAAACACAAATAAGTGAAAATAACATTTTCACCTCTTTTTAACCAAATTTTTTACTTTGGCGGGTTTTGGTGTGCTTTTTGTCTGATGACGTCAGCATGACGTAATTTTGTCGTGTAGCAGGGTACGAAAGATGACGTGTTAGGTGACGTGGTGGGCGATGCGGCACTGACGTGGGCAAATGACAGGGACGTGACATGGTGGACAGACGAGCGGCAATGATGATAAGGTCAGTAGATGATGTAGGCATGACGTCAGCGGGGAGGCAGTGGGGTGGTAAGCGGTATTCCCTGCACTGCCTTTGGAGGGAAGTGGTATTGGAGGAGGGGGCTCCGAACATGCCAGGCGCCTGACATGTGTCCTCAGTACGGCAGAAATACCACCCATCCCCCAGACACTATCTTTCGGCACTTAAGGGCTTCCGATATTGCCGACAGTCGTTGGATCTGTCCGTGATGATCGGACGGTTAGTGGGTGATGAAGGTGGCAGTGGCTTATCACTGGGGGACCCGCTGTAATATTTCGCGTTTGTAATGTTTTGTGGGGTATATTGTAAAATTTGGTTAAATGGGGTTTGGGGGTATAATATGCGAGTTCGGCTACTTATTTAGCCAAAAGCTAAACATGTCCCGATGGGGCACATGGAGGGTTTTTATTGGCCCCGGATGGACCAATAACTCCCGACAAAAAATTTAAAGTATAGCTTATAGTTAGCCAAAGGTCGGTATATTTAGATGTTTATGGATTTTATGTATTTTTACATAGTAAGGGAGTGGAAATATTCACATAGGAGCTATATAATAGTGTTAGTAGGTTAATATGACTATGTGGAATGGATATGTATGGATAAGGCTAAGTTTATAGAGTGAAAACTTAGGCATGGGGGGAATGAAAGGATACCAAGTAATGAAGTTTATGAAACTTAGCAAAATGGAATAAAAACATTTTACACAAGAAATGTGGCTTGTTTTGCCTAGGTGAAAACACAGTTTCACTTAGTTTTTTCCATGAAATGAAGTGGACTAAGGGCAGTGAGCAGATCTCATTGTCCTTGTGGGGATGTTAGTAAGTGTTCTTGGAAAAATGAGGAGGGAAATTAGTCATGCTCCATTTATTTTGTAACCACCTTGCCATAGCACCTTATGATATTTATGAGATGAAACCTGTTGCAATAGGACCAAATTGTTCATAAGCCTGCTTCTACAACATCAAAACTGCCTACCCAGCCTAGTACACCTAACATTTTTTCTTCATTTTCATTGGGTGCATTTGAACTAGCAAACCCTGATTCTTCTCTTTTCTTTTAGCTTCCCTCCTATATAAGTCTACCCTCATCTCTTCTAGGGCTTAGATTAAGCTGTTGAGACCCTTTTCTTCTCTAACTAACTACTTGTTTGCCAAGCTTGAACTATTTGTACAGACCTTTATTCTCTATTCTAAGACAAGTAAATTCAAACATGATCTAGCCAGGATTAGACTGTCTGGCTATTCATCAACTGTGGCAAGAGCAAACCACCTGTACATAGTGAAATTCTACAAAATATGGAACCTTTGCAACATGGAAAGTATGAACATATTTGGCACTTCTCCAGTCAATCATGAAAAATGAAACCTATTGGTATAGGAAGCTAACACATTCCTCCTCTACTGTGTCTTTCAAAAGCACCAAAACTTTCATTCTGAGAGGAAATTGAAGATAAACTTGAATTTCATACCTCATTTTCATGTACATGCTTGGCTAGGGTTTTTTTGGCATCATGGAGTTGAATCTCCACCTCATGCATCTTTTCAAGAAGTTCTTACTTCTCCTCCTTCAAGGTCATCAACTCCTCTTCAGTAGAGTGTTCTCCTTCCTATCTCAATTCATCTCTTGCACTATATCTCTCATTATGCTAAGCTATTGCAACATCTCCATGTCAAATAGTCTTGCTAACGAAGATGAATTAAAAACATCACTTGTAGAAGTTGTAATCACATAAACTTGCACATAGTTAAATTCTCCTTGCACAAATACAAAACCAATAGCTAATTTTCTAGCTAACCTTGGAAAACTATATCAAGGTTAAAATGAGCTAAAAGTGTTATGGTAGCAACTTTATCTGAATATTGGGAAAACTTGTTAATTCTATGTAAGAACCCTCATCAGTATTAAAAACATGAGATTAGGATCGTCTCAAATTAACCAGAATGTGTAGGATTATTTATCAAGTTATGTGTCTTTTATTAGCAATTCATGAGGTTAATTAGCTGTTTAAAACACATCTACAACAAGTAAATAACAGATAAGTAAAACACAACAATTTCATAACACAAAGAACTGATAAAGGAGTTCATTCCTCCTGGGCTACATCTCCTTGGACCTGCTTCAATGGCTAGGCCCTCTTTGGATTAATGGTCAATTCTATGATTACATGCAACTTTAGTGATCCAATGGATTTGAAACCTTCTCAATTGGATTCATAAGACCCAAAAACCCCGAAAATAACTCTCCATGCTCTGCAATTGGACTCCGTATGATCTAGGTTTGACCTCCTTTATTAGTGGCCCTAGAGTTCCTTAAATTTCAACATAGAAGAATCACATACATAAGTGCCTTTCTACCTTTGCAACATATTTCATTATATTTAGAGCATCAAAATCATCTATGAATGACTACTTTCGAGCCCAAATTGGTCGAAAACTAAAGAAGTTATGACCTCTCCTAGTTTCTCCACTATTCGCTCCACAAATTATACCAAATCCGGCATGATCCTACAATTTAGCCCCATTTCGACAAACAAAGTGAGAAATTCCCCAATTTTTAGGTGAGTTTGTAGGTTAATTAGCTGGCCCAATAAATCCCACCAGCGGTTTAACTTAACTGTTAGTGGTTAATAAATTATTGGTCACATGTGGCGATTAAATTTAATGTTAACTCCTAACCACTAAAGTTTAACTCTTTAATTAGAATGTGCACCCCATATTGGTTGAATAATATTGTTGTGGTGTAGCAGTGGCACGTGGTGCTTGTGTAGCGCAGGTCATGGGTTCGACTCCTTGGCTTGCCAAACATAATTTTACATGACTTTTGAAAGGCCATGTGGTGGCCTCTGGGCTTGCCACATGTCAGCTTCTCATTGGTCCAACTAATACACAATTAACCAATCACGTACAACAAGTGTCACCACCCTATTGGTCCACTTGTGGGAATATTCTCTTTGCTGACTGGGCTGTACGGATGCCTAGTCAGCATCCCAGTCAACCTGTATCCAAAATCTGCATATTTGACCAAACGATCAGAACATGGTATCTTCCTCATACGAACTCTATTTTGAGTGAAACAAGATGCATTGGGATCATAACACCGAGATGGAAACTTTCATTTAGGTTTTGATTTATTTTAAGCACTTTTATTTTTGAGCAAATTTTTGCCTGTAATCCAAATTCTGATCACTCCATCCCACTATCAAGATTTTAGACCCACAAAAGTTGGTTATCTGATGAAAGATGAATACTCTTATCTTTCCCAAGTTCTATCAACTGATTCTGGTTGGAAAAATCTCCATGAAAACTACTTGGGTTCACTGACATGCCTTTCCTTGCAAATGGCTTGGCACTTCAACCAATGTTCTACTTTTGTTGTTGACCCAATCCAACACTTGCTAGCTACTTGCTAATTAAACACCCTATAGTAAAAATGTAATCCCTCGGTGCTTGGAAAAATGATTGATGGCCTTCCCACTGAGAATCATGTTCCTCCTTTGCAACATATGCATTAGATGGAAGCTTCTCCTTTGAAACCACTTTTCCAAGTTAAGCCCATCTGAGTGAACTACAGTAATGAGTTCCAATATTAGTAATAAAAAGAAAAGAAATAACTATTCTTTTACCTCCATGGTTCCAAATTCCACATCTGGAAGAATGCATTTGCCATCTCTTTCGCTTCTTCGTGTCAACACATCAAATCTCATTGTAGACCATTTGATATTTTAGAAGGGCTGCAATTTTTTTGGCATTTTTTGTCCACTTACACTTCTTTATTCCGTCATCCTCCAGTATTAACATCTTACTCATGTCATGATTTGAGAATGAAAGCTAATAATGAGCCTCTTACTCGAGCTTGGACCTTCGAAAATTCTACGACATCTTGTCACAAGAAACACACTCGTCTTGTTTTTCAAAGTTAATGGTGTTTCAAAAAAACTCATGCAAGAATATAACTTGATGACCTCTTCCTTTTTCTTCTTCAAAGCAACAAATGTCACATCATGTGAACATCGCCATGTACTCTTACATCTTGGTGTATAAACTATGGGCTAAACACTAGTCGACAAAAAATACTTCTTCAAAGAAACTAACCGTCAAGTCAAGCAAAAACATGTATAACAACTTGACGATTTACAACAAGAATTCCACATTCTCATGAAACAATTCGTCACATCTCCCTTTCATCTTTGTAGACAAAATCAACTCTTCCAAGTCGACATAACATACATGTAACAATCAATCGACCAAACAATCCTACATTCATGCATGTGCAAATGATCAACATTCTCAAGTTGACAACATACATATTAAGAAAGCAATCAACCAACACAAGTCAATCACTCATGCATGTTCAAGCACAATGAAACTATAAAAAATTCCACTGTTCACACACATAAACTCTCATGCATGTATAACAATTATCAATTCCCTCACAAGTACAATCACAATTACAATAATCCCATTGGTATGAATGAGTATTTAAAGCGCTGAAATGACCAAATTTGCTGCAACAAAGTGAGTAAATACACTCCACTTTTGAACACCTTCGTAGCATAAACATATAGGTTCGTGAATGCAACATGCATGCAAATTTGTATTTTCAAATTGTCATCTTTGTTGCATCTAAGTGAGTCAAAATAAATCTACTTTTCCGACATCTTGCTTCATGCAATATGCAACACACTTTCAGGAGGAAAGAAATGCATCCAAATAACAAAGAAATGCATCAATAAGGATATACAACAATCAGGCAAGATTTACATCGATTAGCAAAAAAAATGCAAGGCCTTAATTGGTTAAGAAATATAGCCATCTCTTTCCAAACCATTTCAATGGTGCTTCTTTTAGCTGCACTTCATCATGTGTATCATCTTGACCCACATCAATTATGGAATCCTCTTTTCCGTTCTTGCTAAAATCTCTCTCCACCTTCTTCAAATGTCACGGATGACTTCTTGGATGCAAAGTCCAACACTTGTCTACAAGATAGCCCTGCTTATGACAATGAGTGCAAAATAAGTGCATCTTCTTTTCAACATAGTTTCCATTATCCAATGGACCTTTGGCTTTCTATCTCTTTTGTTTTGAAAGTTTCCTTTGTATGACTATCCTCTTCCAACACCATGAAACAGTATGGTTATTCAAACCACAAAAGGAACATGTAAATTTTCTCCAAATCTTATGTGAAGATTTACTGTGTTTATCATAGTCAAAAGAAACATGATTAAAAGCATATTTATACCTTGCACACTCACCTTTTTTTCCTTCTTGAGGAGGTGAATTTGATGACGTAGTGGCTCTCTTCAGAATACCAACAATGGTTTCGATGACCTTAGAGCTTTCAACGTCCTCTTGTTTTCCATTTCCACTAGTTACATGCTTATGAACATTTTCTTGCAAAGTTGGTATAAAACTTTTGCATTCCTCATGAACACAAACTTCAAACGCCCGAGGTAATGAACATGCAACGAAATTCCCTCTTGGAACACCTTCATGTTTCTCTTTGGCTTTGGAGAATTCTCCATCATGTTTTTCATAACAAAGACCAAAATACCTAGGCCTTTCCTCAACAAAAATTGGCTCAACTATGCCTTTTTCATGTTTTCCTAACCCTTTACCTTCATAGCCCATCTCCATCAATAATTTGGACCCTATTGCTCTAGTGTGTCTTTCAAAAGCACCAAAAATTTCATTTTGAGAGGAAATTGAAGATAAACTTGAATTTCATACCTCATTTTCATGCACATACTTTGCTAGGGTTTTCTTGGCATCATGGAGTTGAATATCCATCTCATGCATCTTTTCAACAAGTTCTTGCTTCTCCTCCTTCATGGTCATCAACTCATATCCTTCCTATATTCATTCATATCTTACACCATATCTCTGATGATGATAAGCTATTGCAACATCTCCATGTCAAAGAGTCTTGCTAAGGAAGATGAATTAAAAACATCACTTGTAGAAGCTGCAACCGGATAAACTTGCACATAATTAAATTCTCCTTGCACAAATACAAAACCAATAGCTAATTTTCTGGCTAACCTTGGAAAATCATCTCAGGGTCAAAATGAGCTAATAGTGCTCTAATACCAACTTGATTTGAATATTGGGAAAACTTGTTAATGGTATGTAAGCTCCCTCTTAAGTATTAAAAACATGAAATTAGGATCATCTCAAATTAACCAGAATGTGAAGGATTATGTATCAAGTTATTTGTTTTTAATGAGAAATTCATGAGGTTAATTAGTTGTTTAAAACACATATACAACAAGTAAATAACAAAGAAGTAAAACACAACAATCTCATAACACAAAGAGATGATAAAGGAGTGCATCCCTCCTGGGATACATCTCCTAGGACCTGCTTTTGATTACATGCACCTGTAGTGCTCCAATGGCTTTGCAACCAGTTCCATTGGATTCAGAAGACCCAAAAATCCTAAAAATAAATCTCCAAGCTTTGCAATTGGACTCTAGATGATCTAGGCTTGACATCCTCTCCCGACGACCCCAAGCTTCCTTAAACTTCAACGTAGCAAACTTACATAAATAAGTATATTTCTTCCTCTATAACCTATTCCATTGTGTTCATAGCATCTAAATCATCTAGGAATGACTATTTTTTAGCCCAAATTGGTCAAAAAATGAAGAAGTTATGACCTCTCCTAGTTTCTCGACTATTCGCTCCACAAATTGCACCAAATTCGGCATGATCCTACAATTTCGCCCCATTTTCTGCTAACGGAGCGACAAATTCCTAAATGTTCGGTCAAATTTGTAGGAAACTTAGCTGGCCCAATAAATCTTGCCAGTGATTAAACTTAACTGTTAGCGCTTAATAATTTTTTGGTCACATGTGGCAGTTAAATTTAATGTTAACTCCTAACCACTAAAGTTTAACTCTTTAATTAGAATGTGTGCCCCATATTGGTTGAGTAATACTATTGTAGTGATGTGGTGGTGCATGGTGCTTGTGTAGTGCAAGTCATGAGTTCAACTCCTTGGCTTGCCAAACAAAACTTTAAATGACCTTTGAGAGGCCACGTGGCGGCCTTCAGGGTTGCCACGTGTCAACCTCTCATTGGTCTACCCAATACACCATTGACCAATCATATGTCGCCAAGTGTCACCACCTAGTTGGTTGACTTGTGAGAATATTTTGGGAATACTCCCTTAAATATTCTTTTTTCTGAATGGGTTGTACAGATGCCTAGTCAGCATCCCAATCAGCCTATACCCAAAATTTCCATATTTGACCAAACGATCAGAATGTGATATCTTCCTCATACGAACTCCAGTTTGAGTGAAATGAGTTGTGTTGGGATTGTATTTCCAACACAGAAGCTTTCATTCAATTTTTTATCAATTCTAAGCACTTTGATTTTTGAGCAAATTTTTGTCCCTAATCTAGATTCGGATCACTCCTTCCCATTGACAGGCTTTTGGACCCACAAAAGTTGGTTATCTAATGAGAGATGAACACTATTCTCTTTCATAAGTTCTATCAACTGACTCTACTTGGAAAAATCTCCATGACAAACACTTGAGTTCACTGACATGCCTTGCCTTGCAAATGGTTTGGCACTTCAACCAATGTTCTCCTTTTGTCGCTAACCCAATACAACACTTGTTGGCTACTTGCTGATTAAACACGTTGTTATACCAAAGTGATCCCTCGGTGCTTGGAAAAATGATTTATGGCCTTCCCACTGAGAATCATGTTCCTCCTTTGCAACACATGCATTTGATGCAAGCTTCTCCTTGGAAACCACTTTTCCAAGTTAAGCCCATCTTAATGAACTACAAAAATGAGTTCCAATATCAGTAATAAAAAGAAAAGAAATGACCATTCTTTTACTTCCATGGTTCCAGATTCCACATCTGGAAGAATGCATTTGACATATCTTTCGCTTCTTGGCATCAACACATCAAATCACATTGTAGACCATTTGATATTTTACAAGGGTTACAATTTTTTTTTTTTTTTTTGCATTTTTTGTACACTTTCGCTTCTTGATTCCATCATCCTCCAGTATTAACATGTCTTTCATGTCATGATTTTATAATGAAGGCTAATCATCAGCCTCGTGCTCAAGCTTGGACCTTCGAAAATCCTGCGACATCCTATCATAAGAAACACACTCATCTTGTTTTTCAAAGTTAATTGTGTTTCAAAAACACTCATGCAAAAATATAACTTGATTACCTCTTCCTTTTTCTTCTTTAAAGCAACAAGTGTCACATCATGTGAACATATCCATGTACTCTTACATCTTGGTGTATAAACTATCGGCTAAACACAAGTCGACAAAACATACTTCTTACAATCAACTAACCTTCAAGTCAAGCAAAAACATGTACAACAACTTGACGATTTACAACAAGAATTCCACATTCTCATGAAAAATTTGTCACATCTTCCTTTAATATTTGGAGACAAAATAAACTCTTCCAAGTCGATATAACATACATGTTAAAATCAATTTACCACACAAGCCGACACTCATGTATGTGCAAATGATCAACATTCTCAAGTTGACAACATACATATTAACAAAGCAATCAACTAACACAATTCAATCACTCATGCATGTTCAAGCACAATGAAACTATCAAAAATTTGATGGTTCATAGACACAAACTCTCATGCATGTATAACAAGTTTCAACTCTCTCACAAGTACAATCACAAGTACAAGAATCCCATTGGTATGTACGAGTACTTAAAGAGCTGAAATGACCAACTTTGTTGCAACAAAGTGAGTCAACAGACTCCACTTTCGAACACCTTCCTGGAGTAAACATGCAAGTTCAAGAATGCAACATGCATGAAAATTTGTATTTGCAAATTGCCATCTTTGTTGCATCTAAGTGAGTCAACATAACTCTACTTTTCCAACATCTTGCTTCATGCAATATGTAACATACTTTCAGGAGAAAATAAATGCATCCAAATAACAAAGAAATGCATCAATAAGGAAATACATTAATCAGGCAATATTTTCATCGATTATCAAAAGAAATGCAAGGCCTTAATTGGTTAAGAAATCTAACCATCTCTTTCCAAACCATTTCAATGGCACTTCTTTTAGTTGCACTTCATCATTTCTATCATCCTAGCCCACATCAATTATGCAATCCTCTTTTACATTCTTGCCAAAATCTCTCTCCACCTTCTTCAAATGTCGTGGATGACTTGTTGGATGCAAATTCCAACACCTGTCTACAAGATGACCCTGCTTATGACAATGAGTGCAAAATAAGTGCATCTTATTTTCAACATATTTTCCATTATTCAATAGACCTTTGGATTTTTGTCCCTTTTGTCTTGAAAGTTTCCTTTGTATGGCTATCCTCTTCCAACACCATGAAACAGTATGATTATTCAAACCACAAAAGGAACATGTAAATTTTCTCCAAATATTATGTGAAGATTTACCATGTTTATCATAATCAAAAGAAACTTGATTAAAAGAATATTCATACCTTGCACATTCACTTTTGCCGCCTTCTTGAGGAGGTGAATTTTATGACGTATTGGCTCTCTTCATAATACCAACAATGGTTTCAATGACCTTAGAGCTTTCAACATCCTCTTGTTTTCCATTTCCAGTAGTTGCTTACTTATGATCATTTTCTTGCAAAGTGGGTATAAAACTTTTGCATTCCTCATGAAAACAAACTTCACAAGCTTGAGGTAATGAACATGTAATGAAAGTCCTTCTTGGAACACCTTCATGTTTCTCTTTGGCTTTGGAGCATTCTCCATCATGTTGTCCATAACCAAGACCCAAATACCTAGGCCTTTGCTCAACAACAATTGGCTCAACTATGCCTTGTGCATGTTTTCCTAACCCTTTACCTTCATAACCCATCTCCATCAATAATTTTCACCCTATTCCTCTAGTGTGTCATTCAAAAGCACAAAAACTTTCATTTTGAGAGGAAATTGAAGATAAACTTGAATTTCGTACCTCATTTTCATCCACATACTTGGCTAAGGTTTTCTTGGCATCATGGAGTTGAATCTCCATCTCATGCATCTTTTCAAGAAGTGCTTACTTCTCCTCCTTCATGGCCATCAACTCCTCTTGAAGTATAGTGTTCTCCTTCCTATATTCATTCATCTCTTGCACCATATCTCTCATTATTATAATCTCTTGCAACATCTCCATGTCAAAGAGTCTTGCTATGGAAGATGAATTAAAAGCATCACTTGTAGAAGCTACAATCACATAGACTTGCACATAGTTAAATTCTCCTTTCACATATACAAAATCAATAGCTAATTTTCTAGCTAACCTTGAAAAACCATCTCAGTGTTAAAATGAGCTAACAGTGCTCTGATACCAACTTGATCTGAATATTGGGCAAACTTGTTAATGCTATGAAAGCTCCCTCATTATTATTAGAAACATGAGATTAGGAGCATCCCAAATAAACCAGAATGTGATTATGTATCAAGTTATGTGTTTTTTATGAGAAATTCATGAGGTTAATTAGTTGTTTAAAACACATGTACAACAAGTAAATAACAGAAAAGTAAAACACAACAATATCATAACCCAAAGAGATGATAAAGGAGATCACCACTCTTGGGCTACATCTCCTTGAACCTTCTTCACATATAGAAGTGCCTTTCTACATCTGCAACCTTTTCCATTATGTTCAGGGAATCCAGGTCATCTACAAATGACTCTTTTTGAGCCCATATTGGTCGAAAACTAAAGAAGTTATGGCCTCTCCTAGTTTCTCCACTATTCGCTCCACAAATTGCACCAAATCTTGCATGATCCTATAATTTTCCTCATTTTCCACTAATGGAGCAACAAATTCCCCAATTTTCGGGAAAATTTGTAGGAAATTTAGCTTGCCCAATAAATTCCGCCCTCAGTTAAACTTAACTCTTAGTGTTTAATAATTTTTCAGTCACATGTGGCGGTAAAATTTAATGTTAACTCCCAACCACTAAAGTTTAACTCTTTAATTAGAATGTGTGCCCATTATTGGTTAAGTAATATTGTCGTGGTGTGTGGTGCTTGTGTAGTGTAGGTCATGGGCTTGACTCCTTGGCTTGCCAAACAAAATTTTACATGACCTTTGAGAGGCCACGAGGCGGCCTCCGGGCTTGCCACGTGTCAGCCTCTCATTGGTCCACCCAATACACCATTGATCAATCGCGTGCTGCCAAGTGTCACCACCCGGTTGGTCCACCTATGGGAATATTCCCTATAATATTCTTTTTGCTGACTGAATTATATGAATGCTTAGTCAGGGTCCGATCCTGTACCCAAAATTTGCCTATTTAACCAAATAGTCAATATCTTCCTCATACGAACTCTGGTTTGACTGAAACAAGTTGTGTTGGGATCATATTTCCGAGACAAAAGATTTTGTTCAGGTTTTTATCCATTCTGAGTACTTTTATTTTTTAGAAAAAAATTTCCCCTAATCCAAATTCTGATCACTCCTTCAAACTGACAGGATTTTAGACCCACAAAACCTAGTTATCTGATGATAGATGAATACTCTTCTCTTTCCCAAGTTCTATCAACTGATTCTACTTGGAAAAATTTCCATGACAACCACTTGGGTTCACTGACATGCCTTGCCTTGCAAATGACTTGGCACTTCAACCAATGTTCTCCTTTTGCTATTGACCCAATCCAACACTTGTTGGCTGCTTGTTGATTAAACACCCTGTTGTACCAAAGTGATCCCTTGGTGCTTGGAAAACTAATTGATGGCCTTCCCACTGAGAATCATTTTCCTCCTTTGCAACACATGCATTTGATGCAAGCTTCTCCTTAGAAACCACTTTTTCAAGTTAAGCCCATTTGAGTGAACTACAACAATGAGTTCCAATATCAGTAATAACAAAAAAAGAAATGACCATTCTTTTACCTCCACAGTTCCAAATTCCACATCTGGAAGAATGCATTCACCATCTCTTTTACTTCTTGGTGTCAAGATAACTCTAATTTTCCAACATCTTTCTTCATGCAATATGCAACATACTTTCAGGAGAAAATAAATTCATCCAAATAACAAATAAATGTGTCAATAAGGAAATACATCAATAAGGAAAGATTTGCATTGATTATCCAAAGAAATGCAAGGCCTTAATTGGTTAAGAAACCTAACCATCTCTTTCCAAACCATTTCAATGGCACTTCTTCCAGCTACACTTCATCATGTGTATCATCCTGACCCACATCAATTATGGAATCCTCTTTTCAATTCTTGCCAAAATCGCTCTCCGCCTGCTTCAAATGTCGTGGATGACTTGCTGGATGCAAAGTCCAACACTTGTCTACAAGATGACCTTGCTTATGACAATGAGTGCAAAATAATTGCATCTTCTTTTCAGCATAGTTTCCATTATCCAATGGACCTTTGGCTTTCTGCCTCTTTTGTTTTGAAAGTTTCCTGTGTATGGCTATTCTCTTCCAACACCTCGAAACAATACGGTTATTCAAACAACAAAAGGAACATGTAAATTTTCTCCAAATCTTATGCGAAGATTTACCATGCTTATCATAATCAAAATAAACTTGATTAAAAGAATATTTATACCTTGCACATTCACCTTTATCGCCTTCTTGAGGAGGTTAATTTGATGAGGTAGTGGCTCTCTTCGGAATAACAACAATGGTTTAAATGACCTTAGAGCTTTCAACATCCTCTTTTTTTCCATTTCCACTAGTTGCATGCTTCTGAGCATCTTCTTGCAAAGTGGGTATAAAAAATTTTCAATCCTCATGAACACAAACTTCACAAGCTTGAGGTAATGAACATGTAATGAAATTACTTCTTGAAACACCTTCATGTGTATATTTGGATTTGGAGCATTCTCCATCATGTTGTCCATAACCAAGACCCAAATACCTAGGCCTTTCCTCAACAACAATTGGCTCAACTATGCCTTATGCATGTTTACCTGACCCTCTACCTTCGTAGCCCATATCCATCAATAATTTGGACCCTATTCCTCTAGCGTGTCTTTAAAAATCACCAAAACTTTCATTTTGAGAGGAAATTGAAGATAAACTTGAATTGCATTCCTCATTTTCATGCACATACTTGTCTAGGGTTTTCTTGGCATCATGGAGTTGAATCTCCATCTCATGCGTCTTTTCAAGAAGTTATTGCTTCTCCTCCTTCATGGCCATCAACTCCTCTTGAAGTATAGTGTTCTCCTTCCTATCTTCATTCATCTTTTGCACCATATCTCTCATGATTATAAGCTCTTGCAACATCTCCATGTCAAAGAGTCTTGCTAAGGAAGATGAATTAAAAACATCACTTGTAGAAGCTACCATCACATAAACTTGCACACAGTTAAAGTCTCCTTGCACAAATATAAAACCAATAGCTAATGTTCTAGCTAACCTTGGAAAAACATTTCAAAGTCAAAATGAGCTAATAATGCTCCGATACCAGCTTGATCTGAATATTTGGAAAACTTGTTAATGTTATGCAAGCTCCCTCATCAGTATTAAAAACATGAGATTAGGATCATCTCAAATTAACCAGAATGTGAATGATTATGTATAAAGTTATGTGTTATTATGAGAAATTCATGAGGTTAATTAGTTGTTCAAAACACATGTAAAGAAATTAAATAACAGAGACTAAAACATATCAATCTCATAGGACAAAGAGCTGATAAAGGAGTTCACCCCTTTTGGGATACATCTCCTTGGACCTGCTTCAATGGCTAGGCACTCTTTGGATTAATGGTAAATTATATGATTACATACACCTAAAGTGCTCAAATGGCTTTGAAACCTAATCCATTAGATTCAGAAGACCCAAAAACACTAAAAATGACTCTTCAAGCTCTACAATTGGACTCTGGATGATCTAGGCTTGACCTCCTTTCCCGGTGGCCCTAAGCTTCCTTAAACTTCAATGTAGCAAAATCATGTACATAAGTGTCTTTCTACCTCTCAACCTATTCCATTATATTCAGAGCATCCAAATAATCTAGGAATGACTCTTTTTGAGCCCAAATTGGTCGAAAAATGAAGAAGTTATGACCTCTCCTAGTTTCTTCACTATTTGCTCCACAAATTGCACCAAATCTGACATGATCCTACAATTTCACCCCATTTTCCGCTAATGGAGCAACAAATTCCCCAATTTTCAGGAGAATTTTTAGGAAATTTAGTTGTCCCAATAAATCTCACTAGCGGTTAATAATTTTTCAGTCACATGTGGTGGTTAAATTTAATGTTAACTCCCAACCACTAAAGTTTAACTCTTTAATTAGAATGTGCACCCCATATGGGTTAAGTAATACTATTGTGGTGTAATAGTGGCGCATGGTGCTTGTGTAGTGCATGTCATGGGTTTGACTCCCTAATCTGCCAAAAAGAAAAATTAAATGACCCTTGAGAGGCCACGTGGTGTCCTTCGGTCTTGCCACTTGTCAGCCTCTCATTGGTCCACCCAATACACCATTAACCAATTACGTGCTTCCAAGTGTCACCACCCAATTGGTCCACCTATGGGAATATTTCAGGAATATTCCTTGGAATATTTTTTTTGCTGACTAGGCTATACGGTTGCCTAGTCATCATCCCAATCAGTCCATACCTAAAATTTGCTTGTTTTGAGTTAAACGAGTTGTGTTGGGATCATATGACCAAGACGGGCGTTTTCATTTAGGTTTTGATTGATTCTGAGCACTTTGATTTTTGAGCAAATTTTTGCCCCTAATCTAAATTTCAATCAAGGATACACAACATTTTAAAAAATATTAATAAAAATATAATTCAACATATATATATGTTTTCTATCTGGATATGAAGTGACATGTATTAATATTTTAATGTCTTAATATGAAGAATGCGAGTCATAAATAAAATATTTCAATGTCATCTATGTATATATTATATAAAGCAAGTGAAATAAAAATTTTATTATAGTTAAAACATTTTATTAGTATGTTTCTCAAAACCAACACAAATTCATCTTAACTCTAGATTTACCAAAAGCCGAGAGGAATCAAATTTGAGTTTTTCACTTGGAAAAAATGTTTACAAACTGGGAGATTTGATCCATCTGGGAGTTTGTTAGATCTGAAGTTAAGATGGATCTATTGTAGTAGCAATAAATGAAGAAATTTAATATGAATATACAAACTTACATCTATTTTAATTCAAAACTTATTATGTACTTAGATAGATCAAATCCCTAAATGTAATATTTTTCTCAAATTTTACATTTAAAAAAAAAGGGTTTCATCTTCAAATAATTTGATCCCTTTTTAAACAAAAAATTCATAATTAAAATAAATTCACTATAATTAAAAATTAAATGTTACTCTACATTATATAAAATTTAATAATAAATTAATGTTTATTTTTGTAAGCAAGTAATTTTCTATTAATGATTAACCAAAATACAAGGTGGAGCTCTTGCTAAGAGCATTCTGATACGAAAAGTTAAGAAACTGATAGATTGATGCAGACAAAGCTATGATCATTGAGTGGATCTAATAAATTCCTTTTTTTCTTTTTTATTTCGAACATCTATCCAGCTTGAGGTGTTGGGAGGTGTTGATCTGCTAACCACCATAGCCATATTGTCTGTTAGGGTATCCTCTAGTGCTCTAGCTACAATGGTAGTTGCTTCTTTGTCACTGTCTAAATTATCAAACTTGTGAGGCCTCTTTTTCCCTCCATGAAGATGCTCTAAGGATAATTACATATTCGATGGCTCCATTATTAGAGAGGAAGATGTATCTTGTTGTCTTTCCAACTGTGACATAGGCCGAGATTTTATGGTCGATAGATGGGAGTGATTAGGATCATGATCTTCTGATGAATGTTGAGTGAGAGTGGGAGGATGTTGGACTTGTGTGCTTGTAGAGGGTGCCTTCCAGAAGGAATGATTAGTCATTGATGGTTGTTCTTCTGGAATTTCTAAAGGAAAAGGGATTTTCCTGGACACCTGAGAGGCATGCCATCCTTTTTTATTTCTTTTAGGAATCCTTGAGGATTGGAAAGAGAGGAAATTATGCAGGAAATGCCTAACCTCTTGGTAATACCTGCAATAATAGACAATGTTCTCAAAGTCCAAAGGCTGGATAAGAGGCTCATCAAGCCAATTATACTGATGTTATCTATAATACCATCACTAAGATCTATCTCTACACAAATTGTTTCAGATGAGTAGAAGCCTTTTTGGAATCTTTATGTGTCTATTTTGATGAAGTGTCCTAGGGAAGAATCAATCTCCTCCAGAGACAACAGGTTGCGGAGGTGGACTGGCATGTTGGGAAGCCTTACCCAAATAGGAGTCTTCATTCCCTCCATGGTTAGAGGGTTAAAGGTGGGAAACCAAGGTTCTAAAGAGAGGCATGAATTCCCCAAGAACTAGGGCCCCTGATTGAGGGCATTTAGACAGTCCTCCAGTTTATTGAAGTATACAACAAAGTATCCTTTGGAAGAAAGCAAGAGAGAGTAATCTATGGTCTAGACCTTGTTCAACCAGTCTCTTAGAGTTGGAGATGAGGACCAAAACCCATTAAATTAACAGATAAATGAAATTCTAGCAAATTGATATGCATGCATAATAAAATCTTCTTCCCTTACCTTTATAGATGGAATTTCCTCTAAATTCTCAATGATGAAGGAAGGGTTTGAGAGGGCTTTGGGAACCAAATTTGGGATTCTTGTCTTCGCTGCTTCATTGAAATATTTATTCTAGGAGGTGCCATTAACCCCAAAAGTTGGAGTTATTGCTTGGTTTGGTGCCTGGAAATACTGTTGAGGATGGGTATGTCCTTTGGCTCCCCCAAGAAAGTTCGAAGAGATCAGGAGGGAAGTGTCCTTGCTAATGCTCAGATTTGGGAGAAAGGAGTCGTCCTGCAACAACCTACTATTGTGGAAGAGACAAAACTTGGAATAGGGGATTCATGTCGTGTTAGAAACCGAAAACATGTTCTCTGCCACTAAGGATTCGCTATTGACAGTGAATTAAAGAGAGTTTTTCCCGACGATTTTCACGAAGAGGGAAAAATACTGAGACAAATAGGGGTCAAATTGTTGATTCAAGTTTAGAGAGCCCTCTAGTGTCAAAGGAAACTTAAAACAAACATGCATAGAAGCATCAACAATAGGGGGAGGGCTAGATTTCGTTCCTGGCCTGTGTGAAATAACTTGTGCTCAAAAGAAAATATTTTAACATTTTCTAGGGCTTTTGTTCCTTTTGTTACACCTCCCAGAGATAGCGTTAGATTGCTTACAATACCAGTCCATAGGTACATCTATATCGATGTGTCTCAAATGATTCTCAAGTAGGAGGAGACATCACCCATGTTCTATACACATATATAAGAGGCATGAGTTGGTTCTTTCATCCAAAGATACAAATCAAGTATTTCAATATTTCTACACATACACAGTTCCCAAAAATATAATAGAAAATAGTGGAGGTCAAACACTTCAAATACTTACAATTTAATCATCTTTGTAGAATAAATGAGAAAAGGCAAAGAGAAGGGATAACTCAAATTATAGAGCTCAACGCACCAAGAATTCTATATTAAAAACATAGAGCCTAAAACCATGATATTTACTACAATTATCTAAGTTACAAGTAGATATAATGGACATAAAATAAACTGGATGCTATTATTCATTGTAGTGTAGTTTAAAGATACAATTTCAACTCATCAAACATGCATGTGCATTAACGACTCGATGCAAATGAATCTGTAGGCAAGTATGAAATATTTTGGCATCTAATGTTGCATGAATTCAAAGAAGAAAATAGACAAAATGGATGAAAATAGGGAATAACACACTGTAATACTTAAAAGGGGGAATCACCACTACTCCTGTGATATTATGCAAGGTCTATGTAACTAAGTGATACAGTCTCACAAAAATATCATCATTTCTTTGCAAATTTCAGAACCTTTATTCAGTGTTTCTACCCCCTATTTATAAGAAGAGAGGGTGCGTTATCAGTCATGATATAGTACAAGATATCCCTAGGGCGAGTCTCAACTATCAAATCAGCCTATTGTCTCAGCCAGGGAAGGCTCTATGTAAAAAAAAAAACATCACAAAAACAATAATTTCCTCTTAAAGGAAAGCACATCACAAGATCACAAAACCAATGAAACATTAATGCAATATCTCTATGCCCATCCCTGTAATTACTTCGGCTTCAGGCTACATCTAGTTCACGGTATGATCTTCTATGCTTCTTAGATATCTCTTTTCATTTTTTCCTTTAGTGTCTTCGGCGCCGATCTTGGAAGTGGGTCACAAAGAGCCATTTCTAATTCCGCCCATACTTGGTTTTGAATTCTCCCTCTTCTTCATTTACTTCTACAACTGCTTTCGACGCTGACACTATCATTTATGCCTTTAGAATTCTATTGAACACAATTGGCGCCCTAATCTGGCCTGGGGTTGCGTATTATAGTGTAACAAAGAAGACTCTTGGGCGTGGGATTTTTATCTCTGAAACAGGCAAAATGGGTTCTTTTTTTATTTCCCCCTTAGCCCCCTTTATTATAACCCCTTTTGTAATTTTCCTCATATGACCGGGGGTTGGAACCAAGGGCTTAACCCTTCGGGAACTAAGACTTTCAACAGTTGTGCAAGGTCCTTTTTCCTTTTATAACTTGAATCTCCTTTGATTGCCCCTTACGCCGCATCAGCTGATGTCCCGGACGCAAAATCCTTATCAAATAGACCACAATCACTTATCGCATCTAGGGGGTCCTCTTTCCTTATCGTAATCGCAGACGGGGAGGAGTATCGGCAGAAAAATAAGCCTTCACTTCGTTCGATCGTTGATCCCGAGGTGACTTCATCACTATCACGTGTCACCTTGTGAGTGGTGACATGTGTTACCCATAAATGGCCCCATAGGACCCCTAAAAACACTGAAATTGAGTGACACATGTCCACTCGTACTGCCACATCAGCTTCTATACTGCCATGTCACTAATGACATCAGCTGCCATGTCAACTCTAAGGACCAATCATATGCCGCCACATGCTCCCCTCGAGGAGAGGGAAAAATGCCTTCGTGACCTTATTTTCGCATGCATTTCCTTTGTAAATGAATTTCGGCCCTCCCCAACATTTTAACATTATATCACAAATCAACGATAATGCAAGGTTTTGGAGTGTGCGGGATTGCGATGTTGCAGGATGCGAGTTTGCGAGACTGCGATATAGTGATATTGCAGGATGCAGAATGCGGGACCCACAAGATCGAGAGATTGCAGGATTTACCTTATTCTGTTGCGTGGAGGAGAGAGAAAGGGCCCGCCTGTCCATGTTTTTGTTCTGCATCTCCTTTGTAAATGATTCTTGGCCTTTGCTGACAATGTAACAATACTTCACACAATCGGCTCCCCATAAGGTTTTTATAGTGGTAGCCCTTGGCTTTGCCGATCACCAATATTGCGGGATGTTTTGTGTCCGGGGCCCCCGACTATTGATATGTCAATAAATGCTCCGCTCAGACCCTCCGACTACCGATATGCGATATCGACGATTAGCAGATTGTTGTTTTTGTACCTCGCCATATGCATTGCCTGCTAGAAAGCTCGACCTACGATTGCAATTTGTCTCAAACCTCCAATTGTGATTTGTCTTCATCCCTTAGTGTTTTTTCTTTGTTTTTTAGGTCTTCCAAAGGTAATCTTCAATAGGCTTTAACTTTTGATCCAGGACTCCTTTTTTGGATTTCTATATACCATTGGAAAGATTTTTCCGAGCACTATGCAATGGAGAGGGTCTAATCAAGCTGTTATAGCTTTTGTAGCTCAAGAAATGGCTTCAAATTCACTGTTATTGTGCATCCTAAAAAATTGATCTTTTGCAAAGCAGTGAGTGACAACACCTTGTTTAAGGATGGTGTGAAGCTTGAGGAAAATGAGCTTCAATCTTGTGATTCCAAGAGTTTTGCAGTGGTAACGATGTGGATCCCTAGGAAATTTTGAGTCATTCTCTACTTATAGAGCTCCGCTTCCTTTCTTGACGGCTAGAGATTCCTTGGTCATGATAAGTAGCATCGTTGTTTGTCGCTGGAACGAGTAGCTCAACTCCAAATATGATCTACATAACCGTGATTCTCTATACAATTTTCTAAGGGTTTCCATCGTGTTCATGATCATGGATTCATACATTAATATTAATATTAATTATAATTAAAAATTAAAAATAAAAATCATTGCATCATATGTAAAAATTGATAGTTGTGAATGCAATACTCAAAATACACCAATTGGAGGCCTTGACTTGGAGTCATGTTAACATGTAAATAAATTTAATAAGTGAAATAATCTATGTAATGTTTCATGTGTTTAATCGTCCAAGATGATTTAAATCGTTTGTTTTATTGTTTATCTCTCGATCGTCATAAGATAACACGTGGTAGGAATCATTTTAGGCTATACCATCTTTGACGATGAGTTATGTTGCATTTCTTTGAATACCACTTATTTATTTAAGCGTGAAATCTTCCATAATTGTATGGAATATTCAATGTCTTGATGTTATAATAAAAACACAGTTACACGTGTCAAGTCAATATAAAGATTGATGGTATATTATATTAAAAGGGTTGGTACAAGTCCTAATTTCAAATATTTTTTTAAAATTTACATTTTATATTTATATGTGACTATTCAAAATTAAATCACATAAAAATAGTCTAACCAAAAGTTTCAGCCAATTAAATAGTTTTGGAATTTTAAAAACAAATTTAATTTTTTAGAAAATTAATTTAATATATTAATTTTCAAAAAACTTTATAGAAATTTATGGAAATTTTTATAAAATAAAAAGTCATTTTTTTTACTATAAAGCAAAACTGATATAATATTATCTGTAGGTACATATAATAAAAAATATATATATATATATATATAATTTTTTTATTATATGTACCTACAATATATATAAGCCCCAAAGTTAACTTAGTTGGTCGAGTTCTTGTTGCTAAGTACTCGCTAGTGGGAGGTCACGGGGTCAATATCTCCTTGACGCCTTGGGTTATGCCTTGCTTGTTTGGCCGGTAGTACCTTTGCATTTTTCCCATGGATGTAGCGGGCACCCAATGTCTATGAATCACCCTTAAATTTTATATATATATATATATTATATATATATATATATATAATAAAAAAGCTATATTATATATATAGTGTAATTAATGTAAAAATTATCAAACTCTAAACTTATAAATGAATTTGTAACATATAAAAAGATGAGATATAAATGATTTTTATATGAATAACATTAAATAACATAATATTTTAGCATCAATTTATTTGCTATATTATAATAATAATAAGAAAAAATATAGTTGTTTTATGGTCTTTTTATGATTGACCATATTTTAGAGACGGTTTATTGTTTTTTTTAACTTTTTTTTTTTAACTAGTGCAAATTATACTTGCCCATATTTATCTCAACCATGGATTTCTCAAGTGTCAAGATGGATCAAATCTCTCAAAGTGCAAACCTCTTTTTTGAGTGCAAAACTTGAGGAAAGACTTGCGCCTCAAGAAATTTGATCCCTTTTGACACTTGATATTTGAGGTTAAGATGGATCTAGGATGGTTTTAGTTGTGCGCATCACAAAAAAATTGTTGAACATGCAATTATTTTGATTATTTTAAATATGTTAAATATGTCTAAGATTAATTTGGTCATTTTAATATTAAATTTTCTTAATTACCCTATTTTGTTGAAATGATAGAGACGGTTAATAACTTGAATCGTGAAAAATGATGAAATAAAAATTTTCAACGCAAAGTGACAATATAATAATCTTGAATGATAGAAAATTTGAATAATAAAAATGTAGTCAATTGTACCCACGGGGCTTTCGTTCGATGGTCAACGATACACTGTTAAGGAACTCTATGCAATAGGTCACCAGTTCGAATCCCTGTTGGTGTTGACTTACAAAAAAAAGAAAAAAAAATGAAAAGTATAAAGTAATTATTAAACAAGGTATTAAGTTAAAGGAACTTAGCTCAAGTGGTATGGTTCATGATTTGTGTCCCAAGTGGCATGGGTTCAAGTCTCTGGAGACATGTTGGCTCATGTGGCATTTATGAAATAGTTTTACTAATGGTGGAATAGTGGCAGCCATTTCTACGAAGTTACCAATTGTGCCTAGTGGAATGTACTCATAGAAAAATAAAATAGAACAAATATATGCCTAATAAATCATAATTCTATATATAAATAACAATAATCTTAGTCATAATTATTAATAATTCAATATATATATATATATATTATATATATATATATTAAGAAAATCAAAATAAGAATTCAGTCAAAAATTCAATAATGAATTAACAAATTAACAAACCCTAATATCTATCGGCAATGCATCTCTCACATCTATTTATTAGTTTGAATAATAAGACCAGTTTTCACAAATTCTTTCACATCCCGAAGATGAACCACCGTTGGTGGTTCGAAACGTTGAGCAACAAGTAACCTAATGCAATGAATCCGGAAGAAGATCTATACACCTATGAAGATTGCAGAAACCTAAGAGATAAAGTACTCATTACTGTTAAAATAAAACAAAATGTAGTCAATTATAAATAGTCTTCATTGTGATCAATCTCAAAATATTTTCTTCTACTATTCTTATTGTCACGGCTATTAGTTTTGCCATCTTTTCATATCAATCATATGAAAATCTTGGTTAAAATCATAGAACATTGAAATTCTCAACTCGAGCTATTGTAGTAAACATCATATCTTGTCTCTCTTGCTCTCCAATATTAATAGTATCTTTCTCCAAAGTTAATTATTGTGACTAATGGAGTGTTAAACCCTAAGTAATTTTCAACAATAGTTGTTTTCTATTATCTTGTTTGAATGAAAAGTGACTAACAATGTTGAATGGTGGAAAATGGGAATACTAATAATGTAGTTGATTACAAATAGTTTACAGTTTCGAGAAGAAAACATTTCATGTAAGTGAAGATTTTATTTAAGATGAAAATTCAAGTATTTTATTTATGTTTGAATTATTGTAACACATAAATCAATGCATATTGTCAATAATTTTTGTGCGCATATACCGAAATCATTGCACATTATTAATCTAATTACTTTGAAATTAATGTACATCATACATCTAGTTACATCAAATTAAAAATCAACATTTACACTAAAATCAATGCATCTAGTGCAAGCAATTAATTAGGATTAGAAATCAACTTTTAAACTAGAATCAATGCATCTAGCACAAGCAATCAAATAGGATTAGAAATCAACATCTAGACTGAAATCAATGCATCTAGTGTAAGCAATCAAATAGGATTAGAAATCAACATATACACTGAAATCAATGCATGCAGTGCAAGCAATCAAATAGGATTAGAAATAAATAACTACACAAAAATTAATGCATATGGTGCAATCAATAAAATAGGATTAGGAATCAACATCTACGCTAAAATCAATGCATCTATTTCAGTGAAAACCAAAATATTCATGGCTTTATAAATCTAACTTCTTTTAACTTTTGTAACATCCTTACTTCCTCTTCATCTATGGTTAATAATGTTCAATATTATATAATACTATATAATATATGTATTTGTGTATGTTTGTATTTTTCTTCTTCTCTCTCCCCCTCTCCCCCTCCCCATCTCTCTCTCTCTCTCTCTCTCTCTCTCCCACCACTATCTATATCTATATCTCCATCCATCTATCCTTCTTTGCTTATTTATCTCACCCCCAAACACAAACATATTCTCTCTCCTTATCTATAGATCTCTCCCTCCCTCCCTCTGTCTTATTCCCTCTCCCCCCTCCATCTATATCTCTATCTACCTTTTTCTCTCCTTCTTTGTATCTCTATATCCCCCCTACATCTATATCGCTATCTCCCTTTGTCTCTCCTTCTTTGTCTCTTTATATCCCCCCTACATCTATATCTCTTCTCCCTTTGTCTCTCCTTCTTTATCTCTCTATATCTCTATCTCCCTTTTTCTCTCTTTCTTTGTCTCTTTATATCACACCCCAAACATACTCTCTCTCTCTCTCTCTCTCTCTCTCTCCCCATATCTATCTATCTAACTCTCTCCCTCAATCTTCCTTTCCCTCTCTCTCTCTCTTCCCCTTCTCTCCCTCTCTCTCTTTCCTTCTCTCATGCTTTCCTCTCGCTCACCTCTCTCTCTTCCCCTTCTCTCTCTCTCTTCCCCTTCTCTCCCTCTCTTCCCCTTCTCTCCCTCTCTCTCTTTCCTTCTCTCATGCTTCCCTCTCGCTTACCTCTCTCTCTTCCCCTTCTCTCTCTCTCTTCCCCTTCTCTCCCTCTCTATTTCCTTCTCTCGTGCTTCCCTCTCACTCACCTCTCTCCCTCACCCTCTCTCCATATCTCCCTTGTCACCCCCTCTCTCCCTCCACCTTTCTCTCTTTATGCCTTTCTTCTTCCCTCCCTCTCTACCCCCCTCCAACTCCATCTCACTCTCCCTCCTTCTCTCATTTTATCTCTCAAGTACTCTCTCTCTTCCTTCATCCCTCCCATTTTCTCTCCCATCCCCTTCTATCTCTCCCCCCCATAACTCTATCTCTCTCTCTTCCCTCCAACTCTGTCACTATCTCCCTCCCTCTTTCCTTCTCTCTCCCCCCCCTCCATCTTTGTGTCTCCCTCTCTCTCTCTCTTTCCTTCTTCTCTCTTCTCTCCCTCACTCTCTCTCCATATCTCCCTTGTCACTCCCTGTAACTCTCCACCTCTATCTCTTTATGTCTTTGTTCTTCCCTCCCTCTTTCTACCCCTCCAACTTTATCTCTCTCTCCATCCCTCTCTCATTCTCTCTCCCCTCCTCTCTCTCTCTTCCTTCCTATCTCTCCTTCCCTCTCTCCTTCCCCCCTCCCCTCCTCTCTCTTCATCCATATGATCGATAATTTTCACTATGTATAATTAATACTATATGTAAGGTCTAATATAATAATACTTATAATGTAGATGATTATTATGATAATATATTGGAATAATAATAATCAATACTATTGATTATTATACCAATAATAATATATAAAGAAATAATGAATCAAATAAACAATAGTATGTTAACTTTACATTATAGGTAGACCAATTTCTTCTAATCAAATTGGTAGCTTTGTGCCTTATATTTTATATTTATATATGTTTTAATTTGAATATTAATTAAAACATATGACGCCAAAATTACATTAATAACTAATATGTGTGTGTGTGTGTGTTAAATGTTTACAAACATTTTCACCACTACAACATCGCCCTAATACTGGGTTATAAAGCATGTTGCAACAACCAGATTTTGTGTGATGTTATGAGTGTTTATAACATAAAAAGATCATTATCTAATATAATATATGTAATTATATAATCAAATAATAAATTTAATGTTAAACTTGCGCATTAAAATATATATCATTAGCTCTAAAGAAAAGTCTTAATACAGAGTTTTCAATCACGCCTAAACATGGCCTTGATTTGTCAAGTGAACATAGTCAAGAGAAATTTGATTTCAAGAAAAATATTTGAGAGCAATAGTACATACCTTGCAATGCAAGTACATTTTAGTAGACATTTTTAACTGAAGACTCTTTTGTTGGCTTTGTCATTGAATTAGGCATCTTAGACTACTTTGGATCACCTCCTAAGAATGGGTCTTTTTATCTTTCATTTGAGGACTTCACACCTCTTGATATTACCCTTGTACATTTTCCCATCGCACAAGATGGTATTCAGAAAAGAGAAAACATTCTAGAACACCATTCATTTAACAACAATTTCGCCTCCTTTATTGTTGTAAAATTTGTTCCATCTTCACATGATCTGGTCGCATACTATCGTACTCAAGTTAAATACATCAAATCTGAAATAAATGTGCCTTGATGGAGAATCTTCCATCAATCCTTGTCTAGAACACGATTTCAAAAAGAACTCAGTAGACTAATACACAAGGGACAACTTGCTGTATTTTTTGGAGATCTTATTGCTATTGACTGAGGTTCCTAAGATTCCTTGGCCCATAGCAACAAGCTTCAATGCCTTATCAATCCTTTGAAACATGATATGAGGCTTTTACGACCCACTACAATAAACTGAGGTCTTCCAGCCCTCATGAGGACATTCTGTGGCCTTCTCGACCTTTCTTGAGATTACCTAATGTAATTTGATCCCTTGGTTTCAAGACTAAGGTATTCTCTCACAATCTTCCTTAGTTAGGCTTTGACCTAGTTCAATCTTGCACTTAGGGTTTCACTCTTCATAATTAACCTTGGCTAGTACATACATATTTGCAAATAGAGATTTAGATAAGGACTTCTTCAAGGTTGCTCCTTTCAAACCAAGCTTTGATACCATGTTGATTTTTCATAGTCTTCTTAATTGATAATTACTTCTAGTTATATTCATTCACTTGTATTTGCATTTATCATTAAGAAATTACATAGAAGATCTTCAAAAGTAGAAAAGTAGAATTATAAAGAGACAACCAAATAAAAATACAATATTTTACCCTGGGAAAACCCACTTGGCGAAAAAACCCAAGAATCTTTTCCTTAGAGAAATTATTCAAGCCAACAGAGATACATCTAAATCAAACTAACAACCTTGGTCATACTTGGTCAAACTGCCCACTAGACAAGTCAATTTGTTGCCCAACAAACTTGGCCTAGTCTATTATGGTATGGCCGAATTTCGATCTTCATCTTCTCTTAGGACTACTTGGTTTTATTGCTCAAATAAACCAAGAAACTTTGCCACAATTTTTTCCTTTTTGTTTGCCTCAGATTCATCCTTTCTCTTTTCCTTAGTTTCATCCTTTCTCTTTGCCTCAGATTTGTCCCTTCTCTTTTCCTCGAACTCATCCTTTCTCCTTGCCTTAGATTCGTTCTTTATTTTTCCTTAGATGGTTTGAGTTACTTGCTTGAGGAGGACGAAGAAATGGTGTATATATAGTGTCCTGAGAGGCCAAATGGGGGCTTCTAGAAATTGGGCCAACTAGGTCAACTTGGGGTCAAAATTTCAAATTTCAAATTCACAACTTTTATCTTTCAATAACAACATGAAGAACATGTCATATATTTCCTTTTTTTACAATAACATGAAGAACATGCCTTATATTTATCATTACAAATAGATCAAAGGCTAAAATGTTAATTATGAAGACGAACCATAGCTACAAAATTCAACAGATCTAACTCTCAATCCATATTGCACTAATAGAACAAATAGTTCAACATACAATTCAATATGACATCAAAAAAATGTCTTTTGTTGATCAACATCAACAACATGTGATAATTTAGAGGATCAACGTGTTCAACTAAATAGGTGATCAAGTTTAACTAGGCCCACATATATTATGCACCTTAATTGGATCAATTTCAAGGAATAAACTTATGGTTATATTTAACCAATATACAAATATTCTTAGAGATAGTATATTATCATCTTTTCATAATAATCCTAATTCATTAAGCCCAAAAAACAATTAGAAAAGTAAACATAAAGAAATCAAATAATGAAGTAGAACAATATTTATTGAAACTTAATTAGACATATTTGTATATCTATTAGACTCTTATTCTCTCCTAAATTTTATAGTTTTTGAAGATATGCTCATACAATCCTTCTTACATGCTTAAATATCACAATATGCTTAAACTTTTTTCCTTGTAATAAGGAAGCCTGACATTTAACTAAATATAATTTAAACCATATTTGTTTTTAAATATTATTTTTAAGTAAAAATCTTTTAATTTTCAAAATCATTTTAATATTTATTTAACTATAAATTTTTCGATAGGGATACAATACAATTTTGACGGAACTAGGTTGTCATGTCTGACATGCAATTTGAAATCTTCGGAGCGTCTTGAGAATTTCCCAAATGAATTTATCAAAATTTTGGCAATGAAAGCTTTTGTGATGATTGTGCTTTTATATCTCTCCCTTTTTATGATTGTGTTTTTATATGCTTTTTTCAGGTGTTTTCAAAATTTTAAGTAGTTGAACTTAGTTTAATATGGTATAAGGCGATATAAAATGGTAATTTTTTCTCATATATATTTCAATTCTATTCTATTTTTTTATTTTTATGTGTTTTTTATTAAAACTTCCAATTAGAATATTTTTATTTTATTTTATTTTTATTGTTATTTTATTTAAAAACATTTTCATAATAGTATTGAAATTAAATAATTTTAGAATTAGATAATTAAGATTTGTATTAAAATTTAATATTTTTATCACATCAAAGTGTTTTGTATTAAAAAAAAAAAAAAAAAAAAAAACCTTTTTCGTATAGAAATTATTTATAAATTCAAATTGCTAATTGTTTTTTACTAAAACAATAGATTTGAATTTATTTAATTTAATAGCAAAAATAATTAAACGATCACGAAATCATGAAGTTTATAAGAGAAATAATTCAATCAACACATTACACAATGATTTACAGGAGAAAGCCATAGCTAAAAACCCTGTTATATGTATATTACATTAGTCAGAAAATATGAGAAGATTACAATGTTTTGCTCAAGCCCAAGAGAAGATTACAATGTTTTGCTCAAGCCCAAACAACCTCTGCACTATCTCTTTCTATCTCATTACTTCCTAGACAAGCCCAGGCCAATACTTAGCCAGATTTTGGCTTGCCCAAGTCCCTATTTCCGTGTGTTGTTTCCTTGGGAATTAGCCCCTATTAATTAGGGAAATTCCCCAATTAGAATTTTGCATTTCATCACAGGCCTTCTTCTAACATGCATGAGTTATTTATGAGTGAATCATCAATTAAGTAGTTGAACACATGAAGCAACACCCCATTGTCTGACCTCCTACTAGTTCCTCCATATATATATAAAAATGAATAGTAGCATTGGTAACTATGGAGTGGAAATTGATGTGGGCTTACATCTCTAAGTGAAAACTTGGTTGTGGCTATTAAGGAGGACGATATTACCTTTAGTGAAAATGGTATGGTAAAAATGGTATGGTAGGGTGTATAGTATAAATTTTTAATTGGTATGGTGTGTAGTATTTATTTTTAATTGTGTATTATGCAGTTAAAATGTATTAATATTTTTGTTTTTGTGTGAGACAACTAAGTAATTGATATAATCGGATGTTATTTTTTCTATTTGGTTTCAAATCTTATAATGGAATATCTTTGGCATGTTGTGATAAGACTCAAGGAGTAGGATCCTTTATCCTCGTGGAGTCTCTATTCTTGCTAAGTCATAAATTCCTGGTATATCTACCTTATGGGTTATTGGATATACTCTTGGTGTTATAGCAACAACAACTAGGTTTGATTTTGGGCCTCACCTAGATTACTCCAACAAGTTACCGATTCACCATAGTAAAAAAAAAAAGCATTAACATCTTTATTATTTATGCATTGACTTTTATTTAGTGTTTTTCCATGTGTTGATTTAGCTTTGAAATTTAAGAAAAATAATATATGTGTATGTATGTGTGTGAAATTATTAGTACGAAAAATAATTTTTACGCTTTTTTTGTTCTTTTTAATATATCAAGTAACTTAAAATGGATGTCGATCTCGAATAATTTTATATGCTTATATAAATTATTTAGGAAAGATGTTGATTCTTTTGATGTCACTGGTATTCAAATGGTTAATCGCTTCTTTATATTGGTGAGAATTGCATTGCTTCACTTAACATTATATATCAAATTTAGGAATGGGATGTATTTATTCTATTTAGACACATATTCAAGCTCTTGAGTTTTTTATGTTTGTATTGGTTTTAAGTATCATGTCTTATCCTTCACCCCCATATTTAGGGTTATGTTTGTATTGGTTTTGAGTGTCCTGTCTTATCCTTCACCCCCATATTTAGGGTTATGTTTGTATTGGTTTTGAGTGTCCTGTCTTATCCTTCACCCCCATATTTAGGGTTATGTTTGTATTGGTTTTGAGTGTCCTGTCTTATCCTTCACACCCATATTTAGGGTTATGTTTGTATTGGTTTTGAGTGTCCTGTCTTATCCTTCACCCCCATGTTTAGGGCTCTCAAGTTTTAATCATGTTCATCTTATCCAATTTGATTTTCCAAGGAATATTGATGCCAAAATTCAAAATATCAATTTTCCCTTTGCATCTTTTGCCTTGATATAACTATTTAGAATAATGTTGAAAAGTAAGATTGCAAATAATGAAAAAAATTATTAAAACTACATTTGAGCCTTATTATGCAAGATGTCCTCTTATTGATTTAAGTGTTTTATTAATTCTAGTGGATTAGGGAACCTTAGTTTCCCTATAGGGTTTTTAAACTTTTAAAAGAATTGCATGTTTCCCCATTATCTGAAAGAATAAATAAATAAATAAATATAATTAATTAATAATTAATGAAAAATAAAAATAAAAATTGCTAACACAAAATCTGGCCAAGAAAATTCATTTATCATCTTTGTAACATCACTAATAGCCTTAACTATCATTTTGATAAATATCATTTGGGATTTTATTGTAGATTTAAAGTTTCAACTACAAAATAAGGATGAACTCCATTTCATCACTAGTGTTTTCTCTTTGTTGGTAAGAAGCTAAATGAAAACTACTAACTAAGAGAATAATGTATTCACGAGTGTCCCATTGTGAATTTGTTGTTTCACTTACATGGTGGTGTTATGATCAAATCCATGCATCTCTAAAAGATGTTGTCCAAATGAATTCATCTTTCTGTTTGGATCCTTCCTTGATAGAATCCATAATGAAATAAAACTTTAACCTAGTTGTACAGCTACATCCTTCGAGATTACTGAATGCATTAATGACTACCAAACTCAGGGTCTAGCTTTTCAATTTTACAAGCTATGAACATATTTTTATGTTGGAGTGAAATAAATCCAAGTGGACCCATACAATAATTAGCCTCACTCATTATTCCAAAGGGATCTTCATTGTGTATTTTATTGATCTAGACGGAGGGAGGAAATATATTCTCGGAAGGGGGGTCATAATTTATGGGTAGAGTTAGTCTTTTCATGGAATCATGGTATCTAGAGTTCTATCCTACTAATTTGTCTATGACTACCACATGTGTGGGTGTGCATGCTAAATTCTTCCTATCTCCCCCCCCCCCCTTTATTTTCTATATTCTACCCATACTAAGACTTATTGGATCAACATTCCAAAGATTTATGAAACTTGGCATGAGCTAAACCCAAAATGGCATATCACTTGCCATGCTTTTAGATTAAACTTGATTTAAGGGTTTTATACATAAAATTATTTTAGAATGGAATGCTTTTCGTTGGATTCAAAGACTTGATTATGAAATTTACAACTTTCCCATGTCACATCTATCATGTAAACATGTCATTTACAGGATACATGTTTTAATTCTCTCATTCATGGTATTTTTTTTTTTCAACAATTGCTAATTTTCTGGTTTTTTAATACACTCTAATTTACCATTTCTTTAAAAATTTCTCTTTTTTTACATTAAATTATTAGTGGTAATATTATTGCATAAAATCATATTTTAATAATACATTGTATATTTTTAATAAATATTAATATATATATAATATATATATATATATATTATATTATATATATAATATAACTAAATGAACCATATAATAATATATTTAAATAGACCCTACAATAATATATTTAAATCTAAATACCTTGAATCCTTTAAAAATACCATGCTTCTATCTCACAAATTAGAAAGAGAGAAACCAATAAACCTTAAGATGGAATCATTCTCCTATGACTTTTATAACAATATCCAAATATAAAATATTGCATTATGGCCTTGGGCCAAAAAAAAAGTTATTATACACCTTGTAATGCAAAGGGTGACCTTGCAACAATGGTTATGTCTTATACAGATCCAAACCTTTGACTTAGATAATGTTAACTAATAGTCTTTAAAGAGGGATAAAAAATGCCACATTACTACTAATAATCCTTAAGAGGGATAAAAAAGGCCACATTACCAATCTTCCTTAGGCTTGAAAGAAGTATAGCTCCAAAGATTATTATGATGAAAGTTGACAACCAAGGGCCACATTACTAAGATTCCTTAGACTTGAAAGAAGTACATAGCTCCAAATATGATTGTGATAAAGGTTGACAAACAAGTTTTCTCATTCATTTGAGTCGAAATATTTGAAAGGAAAAAGAAAATTGTCCATATAAATATTTTAAAACAATACCACCACTTATTATATATTTTATATTATTATTTAAAATCAAATTTAAACTAATTATAACTAATTATTCAAGTTTAATATAACAAATTTCAAATATTAATATCCAAATGTTTTCTTATCGACTTTCAATGTTAAAATGAAAAGTAGTAAAAAGACCTACCCCTGTGCAGGAGGCAAGGAAAAAAAAGCTGTCAAGCTCAAACGTATATGTAAAGTCTGACATCAATAAAGTATTGTAACAATGTATTTTAAGTTCACTCATCGATGTCACATAGTATGTGGACAAAACCGTCAGTTCAATATGTCAATGTCATTTCCATTGCAAGCAAGGTCAAATATTCTTTTGGTAATAATGTTGTACATAGCTTCATATTAAATGTCTGCCTCAACTAATCCAGATGTTCAACAACATAATGACAAGAAACTTTATTTATGTCAGTGAATTTCTTTCATTCAAGTGTCATGATTGGAGAGAGAAGAGAAATACACATTACAAATGGAAAAGGGCATTAAATAAATCAGATTAGGCCGAAAATATTAATAAATTAAGATTAAAATTTAAAATTAATATATGTAAAATAAATATTTTTTAAATGTAAAATAAAAATATATAAATTAATATTTTTTTAAATCAAAAATTTAAATTGCAATATGAGAATATATATTTTTCAATTTAGGAAGATAACATTTCAATTTATTTGAACATTTTATATAAAGAAAATTAAATGTCAAATTTTCTAAACTCATTAATTTTCTATTTAAGAAAATAGCATTTTAATTTATTTAATATTTTATGTAAAGAAAATTAAATGTCAAACTTTCTAGATTTATTATCACACTTTGTTGCATAATCAATACTTATCTTTTACACTATTTAAATTTATTTAATTAAAGATAAATTTTTATTGTGCCATTGGTCTAACATGACTTAATTCATATGATGTCATTTTAGCGTAAATGTTCAATTTATAATTTTGCATGTAACCACAATAATGACTCAATAGTTTACATGAGGGACATGGCAAAACCTAGAGGGTTGCATTTAGTCAAATAAGACTACTAATTGACAAGATTACAAAAACAAGATATTGGTCATCTTATGTTGTTAATCATTAAATATTTCTTTTTCTGATTGCTTAAGCTTTTTTATTTCTTTTTCTGATCGCTCCAGCCTTCTTATTTCGTACATATATGTGAAAATAAAAATTGAAAGCAATTAAACAATCAAGTAAGCAAAATGTGAACAAAGATAGTGCCATCTTATGTGATTAATCATTAAATATTTCTTCCTTTTTTTTATCGCTTAAGCTTTTTATTTCATACATAAAATAACAATTGAAAATAATTACACAATCAAATATTGAACAAGTAGAAGTCAAGTTATGGAATTGTACATAGTAGTTAAGGGAGTCTCACATATACAACTTGATGTATATATTAGACTCTCTCTCACATACATATTATACAACTTGATATATATATTAGACCTTCTCATATACATTTATACTCTTTACAAGGTGAAATTATACTATCATTCTTTCACACAAGCAGAGATACAATGTGGTCACAATACTTTTGTTCTTGGTTTCTTTTTATATTGAAATCAATATGTACACATCATTGGGCATTCTTTGGCACTATGGCCCATGTTCTCTGACTTGATTATGTTTTTATAGTTATTTTTTGTGCTTTTATGCACACAAATAAGTCATAAATTTGTTTTAGGCACATTAATAATTATAGTGAAGTTGTTATTTTGCATTATTTTATTATTCATATTATTGTATTCACCAGTTTATGCAAAGAAAAACACTAATTCTTTATACTTTGTATGTGTATCCTTTAAATTCTTATTGCACACCTTCACTCCTCACCTTAAGCATATATTCTTAGATTGTGTTCTTACTCTATTAAGTTATCCACTTCCAAACATCTAATGTGACTATCTGTTATGAAAAATTCATTATTGCATTATTTCTATTGCAACATATTTGATATCCATTAATTTCAATCCAACAATGTTGTATATTTTGACCTTTCTCCCCACATATTTAAGAGTTTTGTAATAAAACACATTCAATCCTAATTACTTAAAAAATTAAACATGATTATCAATATAATTAAAGGGGTCGAGATAAATAGTATCAAGTGTAACATGAAGCTTTATCCTTCAAAAACATATAGATAAAGTTTGCAAGTCATGTAGTGTTATGTTAGGGTGTTAATGACCTATTAATTGTGTAGATTAGTTGGAGTGGTACCACAAACTTTTGATTTGGGAAGACCACTACATATCAGCTTGGATGATATAAATCCACAAAAAATAAAACAAAGTCGCCATATGCTAGAGGATTGTTATCCTAAATTTAAACTCTATTAGTCCTTTCCAAACAATACTAGGAATGATTGTAATAAGTTACTTTCTGACTTACAATTAGTTTATCACAATAAGTCACTTATCGATTTACAATTGATTTTGCCTTTAAATTTAAGTTTCATTTGGTTTCCAATATTTAACAAAAGAAAATATAAATAATACTTATCATAGTAATTAAAATAAAAGAAATGTTTTTTGATTAATGAGGTTTTCCAAAGTTACCTCCATAGTAGACATATGGGTAGTCAAAATTTCAAATCCAGTAGTAAGATACATCATCCGGCCAAAAAAGTCAAGGAGAAAGAAAAGAACAAACCAACGATAAATACAATATGGCATAAGGACATGAGGAGGATAGGTTGGCGGAGAACCTAAAAACCGTGGCCTAAAATAACACAATCCAAATTGTTGTTGATAATGTCGTCTTCAAAGTACTTCTACTCTATCCAGTAGCAATGAACTAAATATGTATATCAGTGTCATCCTTGACCCCCTAAAATAAATAGATAAATTGTTATGTATTAAGGTCATCTCTCCTAAATAAACCCCTTATAATAGATATGATGTAAAAGTAATAAATATATAAAAGCTTACTAAAAGATACTCAATAAATTAATAAACATTTATATCATATTTATGTCTATTTTTCTATTCTTCAACATAAATTTTTTGATAAATAAATATTAATATTAATATGAATTAATCAATCATAATATAAATAAAACAATAACTATAAATAAATAAAAAAATTAAAACACTCATTAAATATAACTCATTAGCAATCTCACTGGCAAGATGAATTTTCCATTTTGAGAAAAAGATACTATGAAACAAATATGCATTCATACACCAACATAGATCCATGTCAACTGGGCCGAGAGGGATATAATTTCTTGAGGTGCTAGCCTCTTTTAAAGTGCAAAACTTGAATAAGGTTTGCATAGATCTCGAGTTAACATGGATCTATAGTGGTTATTTATATATATGACATATGTCAACTCTATGCTAAGAATGAAAGGAATTACACATTTCCTTTCATCTGAAGTTACATATTAATAAAATGTTTTAACCACTTCTTTTTTTCATTTGCATTTTCTTTGTACAATATAGACATTGTCTATCCATATATAGATGAATAGATATTTATAGTGAATGTTTTTTTGTTATTAATATTTTTTTATAATGTTACATATCACTTCTTTAAAAAAAAATTATTAATAAAGGAATTGCACATCTCATTCATCTTGAGCAACACAATAATAAAATGTTTTAACCGTAACTTTTTTTTTCATTTTCTTTACATACTCTCTCTGTTTACATTGAATTTTTTATTATTAATATTTTTTTTTTTAATTTTACATGTAACTTCATTTTACATTGAATTATCAAATCTCCCTCATAAACTATATTAGAAAGCAATCTTATTGGAATAAGAACACACTCTCATATAGGAAATATTTTATTTATACTTTTGTTGATTTAATTAAATTTTTTAAATACCACATATTTCAATTCCATCTTAAAAATTAATTTAAATTACTAATCTACCACTGCTTTTAATTTATTTATTAAATACCACCTATCAAGTTTATTTTAAAATTGAATAACGTTACAATAAAAACTATTCAAATATTTTATATCTTATATTAAAGTTGATATAAAATTATGTTATTTAATTGAATGAACTTGGCGATGAACCACACTGGATGGTTCTAAACACATAGACTCTGAAATGATAATGTGTTTTCTTCCAAAAGAATTTTAATATACAATTAAATATTTTATTTATAGTTGACATTTTTTTAAATCGATCTATATTATTTTAAAATGTCACATGTAAATTGAAGACAAAATGAATTACACAACTATAATATTAATATTATTTTTAGATGACTCCCATCAACTATGTAATGCAATAATTACACGTCTCCTTTGTGCTAAAAGTTATAATGGCCAAATCTTAGATTTTTATTTTTATTTTTTTACTTTCTATTATTTTAAAATATCACATGTAAATTGAAGACAAAATGAATTACACAGTTATAATATTGATATTATTTTTAGATGCCTCCCGTCAACTATGTAATGAAATAATTACACGTCCCCTTTGTGCTAAAAGTTATAATGGCCAAATCTTAGAATTTTTTTTTATTTTTTTTTACTTTCTATTACTTATCTGGAAAGTTGATGTAAAATTAAGATGAAAATGAAGTATTTTATTTATAGTCAATTTTGAAATTTTTTGTGTTATTATTATTTTTTAATTATTAATGTAAATATTTTTTATTATTTTTAAATGTAAACTTTAAGTGACAAACATCTCCTTCATACTAAACTATAGCTTATATGAAAACCATAACTTCAATATTATGCACATTGAAAAATACAATATTTATAAAATATGTAATCATCTTATTATGGAATTAAGAGTATGTGAGAGGCAATACAGGGTGACACAATTGTACTTGGTAAAGGAATGAGTTCAAAGTTTTATGTAGGTTTATTTGGTTCCCCTTAATAGTGGTTTATTTTCGAATTTTTCAATTATAAATTTTAATGAAAAGTCAAAATATATTTAAACAGGGGTTAATAGTAGCTAGTACGTGTAGTTTAGCTTAAATATAGCTTAATTAAATAAAAAAATAACAAAGACAAAAATTTCATCACAAAAATAAAACAACTAATAAAATATTGTAGTGTTGAATGTCATCACCAAAAATTAATAAATGTGATTAATTAATATTGTTTATATTAATATGTGTGTGTGTTTTATTAATATATATCACTATTTATAATTAAATTTATTAAAATATGTTTTAATATATAATGAGTCATTTTAAATTGAAAATATTGTGAAAAAATCATAATTCATGAAAAAAGGAAAGAAAAAATATAAAGTTAAATAAAAAAAATACAATGAAAAACAAAAAAAAATAGTAACTAATAGAAATGGAAGTTACTAAACAACCCATAATAAGACCTCAACCAATCACCTTACAAATAAATAACTTTAAATAATAATAAAAATAACAAAAAATGAATTCCTAATGTTAAACTATGGTTACGTGCCATAAAGTTTTGGTCAAAGACAAACTTACCAAGTCAAATGAAAAATTGATATTTATATATATAAGATTTAGAGGGAGAGGAGTGCATGTATAACACTTATGTTTAGAGATTTCAAAACAGGTGTTGCTGAGATGAGCGCTGGCGATGGATCGCACGTGGGGTCGACCGCAGGTGCCGCAGGATAGCGAAGGACTGGGATAGCCTGCATTACTGAAGACACCTCGCCGCTCAAGCGCACGGTCACCGGTTACGTCACCGGTTACGTCCCTCGCCGACAGCGACCATCCCAATCTTTCTCTTGCCGCCGCTTGTTTCTTCGCTTTCACCGACAGTTTCTTTTCTCTACCGCCATCGCCGACGGCTGCCGTTCCCAACTCCGTGAAGTTGCACTCATGATGGATGGGCACATGGAGGACCTGGTGGATTACACTGCGGATCCGCTAGAAAATAGTATTATTTTTTATAATCCCTACTTTGCGGGCACAGTTGTTCACGGTTCCTCGGTCTCTGCTCTGGATCATAACCCTAACCCTAACCCTAGCGGTCTTTCAACATCGATGATCTCTGACTTCCCTCTCGGATTGGTCGCGCCCCTGTTTTCTCCTGAAACGGCTCACCTTCTGGCATCCCTCTCGCCACAGACTCTCACCTTCGAACAGACTTTCCCTCCTCTGAATGTGCCGCCCCCGTCTTCGAACCCTCCACCATCAGTCCAAACGGCTCACTCCCCCCAGGCGATTCCCTCGGGTTGCTTTGGTACTCCGGCGGTAATTGTTCGGTCCTCAAGGCCCTCCTCATCTGCTGGTGGCTCCAGTCCTCTGGTAGACCATCCCTCCGCCCCACACACGAAGAAGCAGAAGACAAAGTGCATTAAAGCCACGGACAAGGAAATTACGGTACCGTTCGGGGATCTGGCGGACTTCGGGGCGGCAGCCCAAATGGCTCGATCTGTACTGGTAGGTCATGTAAGAGGCCGAACCTTCACGGTGGACAAGTTAACAAAATGGGTTGAAGAGATATGGGGTAACCTACTCAGAGATCTACCTGAAGTGCACATCCTCCCTCGTGGTTGGTTTTCTCTCCATTTCTCCAAGGAGGATTACATTGACCTCGTTCTGGCAAAATTCTGGCACATTGAATCTGCACCTGTTTTGCTTAAACGTTGGAGCCCCCTGTTCGATCCTGAGCGAGAGCAGATTGGAGCGGGTCCTCTGTGGGTTCGGCTGCCAGGACTTCCCCTCCAATATTGGAGCGAAGAGGCGCTTCAACGAATTGGGAATGCTTTGGGCACGTATCTGGATCACGACAGATCATATATTGAATCCAGGCAGAGAACCCTTGCCCGTGTACTGGTTCATCTGGACACACGGGAAGGGCTTGAAAAGAAGATTACTCTAACCTGGGGGAAATTCAGCAAGATACAGACATTAGACTATGAAGGCGTACCGTTCAGGTGTTATCACTGCCATGAAGTAGGGCATCTTGCCAAGGACCGCCCACTGCTCAAAGGGCTGGAAACTTCTCCAAATATTTCTCCCTCGGTTACGTGGGAGGCCTCTCCGATCTTCGTTCGAGCTCCCCCTGATGGCACCCCGGCACAAAAGACGGCGGCGAAAGGCAGGCGCAAGGAGCAGAGACCACTATCGCCACCCCTGACCAGGGCAAGAGCTGCGGCGGCAACTACAACGGCTCCAGGTATGAGTCATTTCCCTGACACTTTGTCTATTGATCACTCATCTACTATTCCGCCTGCATCTGCATCTGCATCATGCACTATGGTTCAATGTCCTCCATCTACATCTCCTCCGAATGATTCTACCATCCTGCCGGCCATATCTATTTCCCCCTCATCTCCATCCCTATCCTCTTCCTCCAGATCATCTCATCCATACTCACTTCGGCCCTGGCCTCTGGTTACAAGCTGTGGGGGTCTGGGTATTATTCCCATAAATCTGGGGTCTCAAATTTCTCGAGGGCGTAGATCTGACCTTACAAAAGCAATTTGGAAAGCTGGAGCAGAAGTGGCATCCGGACGACAATCCACCATTGAAGGGGTTCTTAGAGCAGCTACCACCCCAAGAGATGGTCCCCCATGAAGTGCCTATCCTTCAATTGTAGGTGTTTGGCCAGTGAACCCAAAAAACTAGCCATAAGGAGATTATTTGATTCTGAACTACCCGACATCATTCTTCTCCAAGAAACCCTGGGGTCTGCAGAGTCCATTGAACACTGTCTAAATTCTATCTCCCCCAGATGGAAATTTCTAGCCACCGACGCCTCGGGAAGATCGGGGGGGCTGGCTATTGGAATAAATCCCCGTACTATCAGATTAGACTCTTCCTGGGGGGGGAAGAGCTTTCTAGGGGCAGACATCTTCTCGGCAGACCTAAGTAGGGTTTTTAGAATTATAAATGTGTATGGACCTTGTCAACTCAGAGAGCCTTTCTGGAACAACTTGTTGGAACTGTCCCTGTTGAACGAGGCACATACCATCTTGGGGGGTGACCTGAATTTCTCGCTTGGATTCCGAGAATCTTGGGGTTCAGTGGCCCAAGTGGACTCGATCACAGATTTCATGAGGAGTGCCCTAGAACGAGCTGATTTAGTGGATGTTCCCATGCTACAGCCCATGCCCACATGGCGTAACAGGAGGGTGGGAGATGTGGCTTTGGCTCGCAGACTTGATCGATTTCTACTAAAGGGACCACTGATACAGGAGTTGCATCAATTTAAACAATGGGTAGGAGCTGGAGGCCTGTCGGATCATTCTCCCATTCTTCTGGAGATCCTTGGTCCCCAGGCTAAACCAAAGGCACCCTTCAAATTCAATCATACATGGTTACAAGATCAGGACTTCCACAAACTAGTTACGGAATATTGGAGAACCCATCCCATTAACAGAGAAGCATCATTAGCCAGAGGCTTCTGCAAGAACCTTTCGGAATTAAAGCACATTGTCATTAACTGGGCAAGGGAGAAGAATAACAGGGATGCCGCAATGCTCATATCCGTGGAAGAAGAGCTGAGCTCCATGCTTGATGACAGAAACCTGGGATTTAGAACCGCTGAAGACAAGGCTCATTTAATTGAGTTAGAAAAACAGAAGGCTTCTATACTCAAACAACGGGAGGAATCCATCAGGCTACGAAGCAGGGCGATTTGGCTAAAAGCTGGAGATGAGAACACAAAATTCTCTCACAATTATGCAAAAGGAAGAAAGGTATCAAACACCATCTGGAGCCTACCTATCCCTGGGGGAGGGGTAGCAGAGACTTTCAACCAAATATCCCAGCTGGGCACAGCACATTTTCGGGGCATTTTCAGTAACCCTCCTGGTGTTAACCTGGCAGATATCATTGAAGTCGCCTCACATTTTCCGAGATTTGTTAATGAGGAGACCTCGGAAGATCTCACGTCCCCGGTAACCATGGAAGAATTGGAGAGTACCCTTAAATGGTTCAAAAAAGACAAGAGTCCTGAACCGGATGGATGGACGATCGAATTTTACCTAGCTTTTTTTGAGCTGATTGGTCCTGAGCATACTCCACCTTCATTGCCCTCATACCCAAGACGGATGCTCCTACATCATTCGACGATTTTCGCCCCATCTCCCTATGTAATGTCCTTTACAAAATCATCTCAAAAATCATTGCTAACAGGATCAGACCCATTCTCTCTACTCATATTGCCCCTCATCAATTTGCTTTCCTTGAGAACAGACAGATTCATGAAGCTATAGGATCGGCTCAGGAGGCTTTGCACTCCATCTGGTCCAAACATCTCAAGAGCATCCTCCTAAAGATTGATCTATCAAAGGCTTTTGATAGGGTCAGCTGGCTATACATCAAGATGATTCTCATCCACCTGGGTTTTCCAAACCCCTTCATTAACTGGATCATGGCCTGCATAACCACTCCTACTTTCAGCATCCTGATCAACGGATCTGCCTCCCATTTCTTTCACTCCGAAAGAGGACTGAGACAGGGCTGTCCACTATCCCCACTTCTGTTTCTTCTGGTAATGGAAGGATTGAGCTGCCTCATCATATCTGCCACCAGGAATGGGACTATCCGGGGTCTAAAGATAACTGATGAATGTTTTCTCACTCATATTCTCTTCGTGGATGATGTCCTCATCCTCCTGGATGGGAGCATGCGGGACTCGACGACTTTCTCCCATATTCTGGCTCTTTTTTCCCAGGCGACGGGAATGCTGGTAAACAGAGAAAAATCCACCATAACTTTGTCCCGTACATCGGCAGATGAATCTCAGAGAGCCCTTCAGGCTTTCCCTTACAACATTCATCCGATTGATAGAGGGCTAAAATATCTTGGTTTCTGGCTCAAACCCACATGCCATCGCATTGCAGACTGGACCTGGTTAATCGCAAAATTGGAGAAGCATCTTACATGCTGGTGCTACAGGTAGATTTCCAGGGCTGGTAGGTTGATCCTTATCAAATCAGTGCTAGAGGCCACCCCGGTTTTCTGGATGGCTCTTGCATGGATCCCCAGACATACCCTAGCACGCATGCAACAAATCTGCAATCGATATCTGTGGACGGGTAGCCAAGAAAAGAAAATGTTTGCTTGGATTGGTTGGCAGAAGATTGCTATACCGAAAAAATGGGGAGGATGGGGACTCAAACAACTCCCACTCTTTGCACAAGCTCTGGCTGCGAAGATGAGTTGGGCCCTGATCACAAGCCAAAATCTGTGGACCAGGCTATCATACCATAAGTACATTTGGCCCCTTGACATCATGGATTGGATTAGACTCCCTACCTGGAACAGCTCTGGGACTTCAACTTTTTGGAAGGCCATTATATATTCAATGCCCATGATAAGGGATAATTTGGCTTGGCGGATCAGAAATGGTGCACAAGCGCGGATTGGTATTGACCCTTGGGCGGGCTGTGGGGGAAGGCATCAACTCCCGCAGGATCTTGTAGAGTATCTGCTTTCTCGCAACATCAAAGTATTTGCGCACATTGTGGATCAAGAGGCCTCTGATATATTTCATCAGGCTTGGTACTCTCCACTACAATTAAGTCTTCCTCCACAGTGGCATCAGGCTTGGAATTCCTTCAGGGAGGCATTGACAGAATCACACATTCGAATTACTGAAGGAAGTGACGAACTGATTTGGAGTCCATCGGATGCAGGATTTTACACTCCAAAGGTGGGGTACACCCTCCTCATCAGCCATAAGAAACCTGACAATCTAATGGACTGGTGGCAATCTATATGGAAATTATCCACCACCCCGCGCTCCAAGCTTTTCTTCTGGTGTGTTCTCCGGAATAAGGTACCTACGGGAGAAAACCTCCAGCGCAGAGCTCATCAGGGTCCAACCTGGTGCGTCTTATGCAAAGCTGAGTCAGAATCCACAGATCATTTATTTCTACACTGCTGTATCGAGACGACACTGTGGAATAACATAAAAAATTCCTTATCCTACAATGGGCTATGGCACGGACAAAACATCACAGAGGCATGGGCGGATTGGTGCACAAGGCACAAAGGCACGCAACTGTTAAATCTTCCGGCCATAGTGATATGGCATTTATGGAAGGCACGGAACCTCATTATCTTCCAGGATAAACCTGTATATTGGCACCTGGTCGAAGCTCGCACCATCGCGGCGTTTAAAGACCTTCCGGAACCTCCACCTGCTCCCATCCGTCGCATTCACCCGCCCCCCATCATTGATCGATCTATCCCATGGGCTTACTTCGATGGCGCAGCGAACCAACAAGGTTGTGGGGGCGGTATCATCATCCACAAATCAGACCAGCACTATTATAAAATCAAAGCGGGTTTGGGCATGGGTTCAAACAATTTTGCTGAGCTGATTACCCTCAGACACCTCCTTCATTTTGCATTGGGTCACAATATTGCTAGCATCAACATATTTGGGGATTCAAAAATCATTGTTAATTGGTTCAACAACATTACAATCTGTCATATGCACACACTCAGCATCATTCTGCATGAGATCCTGGACTTCAAAGCAGCATTTAACTTAATCTCATGTTCTCACATCTACAGGGAGCACAACGAAGGTGCCGACAGATTATCCAAGGAGGCCGCGCTGATGGATCGAGGCGTTTGGGAAATTACGGAAGTAAATGGCCAGCAGGAACATAAATACTACCATCGTCCCTATATAGATCAGGGATATCAGCTAGCTGCTGCGCCTTAATAGCATGAAATTTTTTTTGAATGTTTATAGCAGCACTTATGTATTTACTTTTATAGCACAATCTGAACAGTTTCTAAGCGAGCCAAAGGTGGCTTTTTTGTAAAATTTTTGACAAATACTAGATGACCCTGCGTGGAACATCAAAGTGTTAGAACTCTATTTGGCATATGACATAGGCTTCACTGAAGGCACAGTGAACCTAACATAATCATAGCGATATCAATGTAATTTTCTAATCATAAATTAAAGTTACAGATTTTTCCAGTGGAAAAAAAAAAAAAAAAAAATATTATATATAAGGAGAGAAAGTCAACCAAGGAAGTATATTACTTCACACTTTATTAATTATTATATTATATATATATGAGATCGATAACTTTATAGATATACAGTTAGAATAAGGATAATTGTTACATTTTGGTTTATATATTTTTATTAATAATCTTAATATTCATATGAATAAGAGGAAAGAAGATTTTATAGTTTATAAGTTATTTCAAGATATTATATATAAATATCTCTTAATGGGGGGTAATGATTTGATCGCTAAAATATATGGAGATGTACATACTTTACCCCCTCTAGATTTCAACCTTGACTTCCTAAGAGGAAATATATACTCTTAACCATTAAATCCAATAAAACTGTGTTAGACCAAATCAAAGTAAAAGTTTTCTGCACCCATGGTATTCAACCCATGGTATTGTAATGAAATCTATTTTCACATAGTGTGAATAAAAAGTAGGTGAAATGTAATAATGTTATTGTTATTGTAATAAAAAAATCAAATACATTTCCCCCTCGTTTTTCCCCAAATGGGGTTTTCCATATAAATCTTATGTCCATTTTATGAGTTAATTTGTTTTAGTTTATTTTTGTTGTTGTCATTTTTTAAACAATTATTATCAGAGTTGCAAGTTCTTTTTGTTAATGTTGTAAGCTAGGAGTGTTTAGCAGTATGGAGACTAATACAATAAGTGATATGGAGGAATTGAATGGGGCCGCCCTATGGAAATCACAAATAGAGGATATATTGATTTTGAAGTATTAGTATTTTCCAATTGAAGGAGTGGCAAAGAAAGCCCCAACAATGACAGATGAAGCTAGGAATTCATTGGATAGGATGGCTATTGCTACAATCCAATAGTACCCAACAAAAAATGTCTACTTTAATGTTGGGAAGATAATAAAAGGGATATGGAAGAAGTTGCATGATTTGTATGAGAAGAATACGACATCAAATAAATTCTTATTGATGAAGAAGCTATATAACCTCAAGATGAAAGGGGGTGATTCAATTGCAGAGCATTTGACTAAATTTAATATAATTACCACTCAGCTTTCCTCTCTCAAAATTGTTTTGGACAATGAAATAAAAGTCATCCTACTTATGTGTTCCATGCCAGACAGTTGGGAGAATTCGATATTAGCTATGAGTGCTTCAGCACCTGTTGGGACCCTGGAGTTTGTTGATGTTAGCAACAGTTTAATGAATGAGGAGTTGTGACGCAAATCAATTGTGGAACACCAGGGAGGATAAGCTCTAGCCTTAGCTAATTGTGGAAGGAAAATTGAACATAACATACATGGGTGTTCAAATGAAGAGGCATATTGAAATTAAAAACATGAAGACATACTTGTTTTTTTTGTGGAAAACCAAGACATAAGAAAAAGGATTGTTGTTTTTTAAAAGAAGGAATAGAAGGAACAAAAATTAATCAACGCAAATAAAAAATCAAGCAACATAAATGGAGGTGAGTCCATTACTGTAGCTTCTGAAAGTGATGTCTTATTTAATGTTTTAGTATAAGAAGCTTGTTTATATACTTCTAGCAATAGAATTGATTGGGTACTTGAATTTGGGGCATCTCACCATGTGACCCCATGCAAAAATAATTTTATTACATATGTAGTGGGTGATCATGATGGAGTGCATTTAGGAAATAATCATTTTTGTAATATTGTTGGAGTGGGAGATGTCCAAATCAAGACAAAGGATGGACATGGTATGTTGTTGAAACAGATTAGGAATCTCCTAAAGATGCATATGATTTTGATCTCTATGGGATGATTGGATGATGAAGGTGGTGTCATTGCTACAACACCCTCCAAAATATTGATATACTTGAATTTTGGAGCCTACCTCTTATCACGAGAAGTGTTGCTTATGGTATTCAAGTGTTTTTTATGTTCCTACACATGTTACAAGTGTCCATGTTCCTTACCAAGTGTCGTTGTATTATCAGGAAAACCCATAACACACTTTGGAGTCATAGTACACTTTCTAGCCACAAAACGACACTTATGTGTCACAATTGCAGATACTTTGTTTGTTGTACTTAGAGAATGTTTTTGAACTAGAATTTTGATGCATACTTCTTAGTCTGGGGTCCTGTATAGTTTTTACTGATGAGTTGAGATGTGTTGCAGTTGATTTTTCTCTTAACTCAATGTGTTTGTCAAGGTTTCACCCTTCCAGACTTACATAATTTTCTGATTTTGCAAGCCTGCCCTCTAGGCTAGGAGGAGTGCACAACACACTTTTAAGGCATAGTGGATACCCTCCTTATCACTTTTTTCTATGCCCTATGCCTGGATGAACCCTCTCTCTCCCTCCCAGTGCATAGTGCATCCTTAGTCATCAAGCCCTCTTGCTTGTTTCTTATATTTCCGCCATGTGCTAGCATTGCCTTTGTCTTCTAGTTGAGCTCATTGTGCACTCTCAATGGGAAGTGATGCCTTCCCTTGTGCCTTTCTCCTGCATCATATTCCCTCCTTGTGGCCCTAGCTTTTCCTCCCAGCACAAAGCACATCCTCAATGAACAATCATGCTACCTTGTCTCTTGGAATTGTGCCCTGCACCCTTGATCAAGCCTCCTCCTCCTCCAGAGTTGTGAACTACGTAGACTCAATGACTAGTGAAGCCCCTCTTGTCTCTTGAAAGTGTTCCTTACACCCAGAAGACCTCTCTATCTTTGCTTGACACATTTTTGATCCACAGACAAACATTTGCATGAAGCATAATAACAGTAGGAGATTTCTAGGCTAATGTTTTATTTCCATGAGTGATTATACTTGCAGGTGCTCAATATAGCATGGCAATGATGTGTGAGAGAGATCTATCAATAAAGGCTACTCAAGGAAGCATTTTGAAGACAAAAGGCACACAATTACCATGTTGTGACAACTGAAAGAACAATGGATTCTGATAATCAAAGTGACTCCTGAAGACTCCATAATATCTCGAAACCCTTTGGAGGGTAGAAGGAAATCACAGTGCAATATATGTTACGATTATTGAAGACATAGTGGTAGTGTCTTCAATTCTCAAAGAAGTATATGTATAAGTCACCATGGGTCCAAGTCATCAATGTATATGACTTGTCGTGTTGTCGTCACATGATGATGTAATTTTGGCAATTATTGTAAATGTTAATATGTGGAAGTCCAAGAATCAGATGGAGATGCCCAAAAGTCATATAGAAGTTCAAAAGTCACATAGAAGTCCAAAGGTCACATTAGAAGTCCAAGAGTCATGAGGGCAGTTCAAGATTCATGGGGATATGAAAGGTGATTCCTCTTATTGTAAAAGGAGCCTCATTACTCAAAGAAATGAATTTTCACCTTGGCTTCTCCAACTAGGCATTAGGGAGGAAGACAGTTCTCTTGGAGAGCGAGTGGTGGCTTAACACTCCACTATTGGAGTTAGTGGTGTTTCATTGTATCAATGTATCTTGGAACTTTTTCTTAATATTTGAAGCTCGTTGAGCCAACACATTTTCATGCATATATTGTGAATGTTTTAATACTAATATTTGGATGTTTGTGGTATATGTTGGAATTCATATGTACTAAAGAAATCAAACTATTTCATTGGATTTTATGCTCATCTTATTGAACATGTGGTGTACCTGCTTTAATGATCGTTACATCTATGTGAACTATTTCACTTGATGGTTAACGGTTCTTTCATATGCATATGCATGTGTCTTTATTATAATAGTACTATTACTTTTCTTCTAAAGACTCACTTTTGTTTCCTTCTGGTGAAAGAATCTTGATAAATCTGCAATTGAACACTTCACAAGGAATACTTTCTTTCACATTCAAAATTATATGTGCATTACTCTCTTATGCTAACTACTACAACTAAGACAAATCTTTAAGTAGATGGCAGTCGGGCCACATTTCTAAATGGGGATCCTACACCAAACAGTGTGAGGTCTAATTGGGACTTCATATTAGGGAGTCCCCATGTATGTTGTAGGGATCTAGCACCATCAACATTCTAGAGCTGGAAGTAGGGAAACCTTTATATGGTTGAAAATTCTCCACATGCTAACAACCAACCATCCGCGCAAGGAAGTAATGGTCTAAGTGTAACTCCAACTCACATTCCTAAGACAGGAGAGTCCTCTCATCGAAGTATGGAACAAGATTTTGAAGTCACTTATGATAAATTCCATAAAATCTAGCATGTTACTCGTTAGTTGTCAAAATCTCTTGGTTTTGCTTCCTGTCACTGCTATTCTTCCTCATAAGTAGATAAGGAAAGAAACAACTCATCACAATGTATTTGTTTCTTTGGTGGAAGATTTGGTTATTGCAATCGTTGAAGAATTAGTTAATTCTACTAAAACAACACATCAACAAGGGGACCTTCCACATGATAAGGAAGATTTGGAAGGAGACAGGGAGGATTTTCCCTTTTCTAATGAAGAGTAGTCGAGAGAAGAAATTCCTTATTACAATGAAGATTTGAATGGTGAAGGGGGAGACCCTTCAAAATCATAAGGTGAGGAGGGAGAAGAAAAGGACATTGTTGATGAATAGTTGGATTGGATGGCCTAAGGACCTCTAGCTCTTCCGAGTAATCTACATCATTTACTTAAACATATAGATAATCTACTTTCAAAGTTTGATCTTGATAAAAAGACAAAAGTTGAGGACCATATTGATGGCTTCTACATGCATTTGCAAATGCTTGAGGTACATTTTGAAAACGTTGCTTGTATATTTTTTCCATACACTTTAGAAGGTAGAGCAGAAGTCTAGTACCACAGTCTTCCACCTAATTCAATCCATAGTTAGAGGGAGTTCAAGAAGTTGTTCTTGGATGAATTTACTGATGATAAAAATCCCACCATGTTGCTCAAAGAACTCAAGAATCTTAAGATGGGTAAAAAAGAAAATGTGAAGGTTTTCAATCAAATATTGACCCGTTTATTGAATAAGTTCCCCATATATGTGCAACCACATGATTCAATCACCAAAGATTATTACACAACCTTTCCTAAAAATATTTCTGTCTGTTAAAAGAGTTGCAAAGGATGCATTTGCTTTGAACTTTGCAGAAGAAATTGCTATTGAAAAAGACTTGTGTCCTATTGGAGCCATTGAATATCACGAAGATTCTCAAAATTCCAAAGATATTGGGAAGAAAACTCAAGCCTCTTCTACTAAAGAAAAAGAGAAAGATCCTTGCGATATGGAAAGCTTGGCCAAATATTTGAAGCTTCTTACTAATGAAGTATCAAAACTTAAGAGAAGGTCGAGTGCGGAAACCACCAACAACAATTTTGTCAAGCCATATTTCTTTAAGAAGAATAATAATAACCAATAGATTAAATCCACTCAGTGTTCGAACATGGTGTTCAATGATGAAATTGGGGCATGGATAACTTCTTCACTTTCCACCAATATAAGAATTTAGAGAATACATGTCCATAATGAAATCACAACATGAATGCTATGATGACCAATTTCGTAGACACCTCTTTAACAAATGAACATTTGAGTAGACTGAAGAAGCAAATGAATCTACCGTGATTGAGGAAAATTTAGGTTGTGGAAATTCAGTTAATACATTTGGTATCATATATAACACTAATAACCAATGTGTTGATGAACCACCAGTGAGTGAGGCTCCTCCTCAGCAAACAACTAACCAATATAATTTGAGGAGCAAAGGACCTAATTCTGAGAAACAGTTTAAAAAGAAATTATTGAGAAGGATTTTACCACATTATAATCTTGCTCAGATTTTGTAGAATAAGTCTGAATGTACTCCTTCCAAGGACACTTCCATGAACAATAACAATAATTCTACCACTCTTGCAGGTTCTAACAAGGCTATGTCATCTGATACTTCAACACATCCTGTTGAGAATGAAAGTAATGGTTACATTATTGTTGAGGATATGGAAAGAGTTCATGTTAACATTTCAATTTTTGAGCTCACTAAGATAATAAGATAGTGTGAATTGGTAATCCAAGAATTTTCATTGCAACCTTCGTTAGGCAATGAAGTCTTTACTTCTCAAGTTTTGTCTAGTAAGTCTCATGATATTCTCGAGTCTATAGTCAATGCTTTCAATCTAAATTATAATACTCTCTGACCCCTGTTCCTTTTAACATTTGAAATATTTAATTATAATGTTCACAATTTTCTTGTTGATTTAGACGCATCTGAAAATGTCATGTGTTTATCTGTTGCCAAGAAGATTAATGCTAAATGGGAAAAGACTGATGCCTGAATCATACAGCTGGATAGATCATTGATCTAAGAAATTGGTGAACTCCATTATAACACCCTCCTCCCTTGGCCTACCCAAAGTAACTGTGCCATTCGGGGTAAACATGAGACGAGAGGCTATTATGATTAGATTTGACCTCCTATGTGACCTTAAGGAAGTGGAATCGACATAACATCACACACAATCAGCCAACATGATCAACAAAACCCTCATGAGACAAGTCAACCACTCAAACATCCTATCCTTGGGTCTCACTATTATTATGGACCTCTGAGGTCATAGTCACTCTCATTCTATGGGCAAGGGAGCGACTAGAGACCTAAATTCGCTCTCATAGGCCTGCATTCCAATGACTATGGACCAAAATTTCCAATTCTATGCTAGAAACCCCAGGATTTAAGCCACTTTTTTAGGCCCATAGCCTAGGCCACTGCCCAGAATGGAATGAAATCTTGAAATCAATAAAAGTACAAGGAAACAATGATGCAAAAGCAATAATCTCAACAAGACCTTAACTAGACCCCTACTAGCCATGATAGGCATTTCATAAAACATATCATGAACATGTAACCTACAGGTGTAAACAACATAATTAAGTGTAGGGATCTCATACTTATCTGAGAATCATTATGAACCATTTTTCCCTCATGCCATTTGTTGCATTATCATCTATTATGTCATAAACACATTATCCATTCATGTACAAGCAAAAACATGTTGACTACCATACCTAGCTATTGTCACAAAATGTACATATAAACAACATAATAGGAACATAAATAGCATAAATGTATCAGACATAAAAATCCACATATACATAAATACATTTACACATGAAAATCAAAGGAACGAATTTCTCATTAATCAATGCAATGAACCAACCAGAGATGGGACTACCATGTTCCACCTGACCATAGAATGGCTAAGCCAAATCTTTCTTTAGCCATTCACCCTCGTGCCATATTCCAAGCATGAACATGGGACTCAAAGCAAAAGAACTCAACCAGGGCACACCAAGGCTAAACCACCTCACCGCTTTACCATAATCCATCTCGGATCAATAGGCCAACACAATGCACACATCATAACAGGATTTACCATGATCTCCACCCGATCACTAGGCCAAACAAGCATGGATGCTACCAGATTTCTCCACCTACACTGTGAAGAATTTTCCTGTCTTCTAGTCTCTCACGTTTTACCGCAATCCAAACCTAGATCACTAGGCCCTAAACCGAGACCCACTCTCTAGGATTTACCGCATATCCCAAACCAATGATTACTAGGCCCAACCGAGAGAAAACCACCTCTAGGCCTTACCGTATATCTTGCCATTCACTGGAAAGGATTCCTAGGCCATATAAGGAAACACAATCCTAGCTTTACGAAAACCCACAGTTTGGTTCAGGGGTCACTAGGCTAGTGGCTTTACCATGATCCATAGTCCAGTTCAGGGACCACTAGGACATGTGCTCTATCATTTGGAGATCCACCCCACCTAGCTTCGAATCCAACTGGAAATCTAGCTCAACCAAAACATGAGAACCTCATCACAACATGGCTATCCGGAAATGGCAAGGCTAAGTTGAAAAACATTGTTACACCTGGAAAAACTCATGCCATGATAGAAAAGAACCACATGCAATGCCATGCATGCCAAATATAGCAAGTAAAATACACATGCAAGTCGACACCTGCAATGAAGCATGTTGTAGTTGCTTGATCCTTTCTTCCTCTTGCCTTCTTTTCCTTTCTTGCTCCAATGCCAAAGTGCTAGTCCAAGAAAAACTCTAAGTATCCAAGAGTATGAGAGAGAGAGAATAATGAGAGTGCTCCAAAATTGAACTAATAAAAGGTTACACTAACCAATCTTTCCCACTGATCCTCAAAATCCTTTTTATGGCTTCCTTACAAGGGAATAAACAATCAGATTTGAGTGGAAAGTGAGCCTTACATGAAGTATATCATGACAACACTTGAGGGACACAATGAGCCAAGCAACTTTGCAAACATCATTTTTGGAAATTATTTTCTGGAAGTTGATCATGGGTGTTATCAAGCATAACCTTCACCCATACCATAAGATACATAGTTGGAGCTCCTTCCTTGTATTCCAATTGGTACAAATGAAACTTGTAATATAGATGTACATAATACTAGTATAGGAACTAGCTCAGAAGCTACTAATATTTGAACCTTATATTTTGATGGTTCTACGACACATGATGGTTCTGGAGCTCATTGTGTTCTTATTGACTCTCTTAAAAAAAGGTATTTATTGTCATGTCACTTGGATTTCGAGTGCACAAATAACATTAATGAATATGAAGCACTCATTTTGCGGTCAAAGAAAGACATAGACCTCAAGGCAGAGGTACTTAAGGTAATTGGTGATTCATAGATCACTACCCATTAGGTACAAAGTACCATTCACTATGTTTCACCTAGTTTTAAAAACTACCAACAAGAGGTATGACAACTCATTTCATCTTTCAAATAATTTAATATCAGTTATTTTCCTAGAATTCAGAATGTTGTCATGGATATATTAGCCAATGCAATTGCTAGAATGTCACCATTAAAAGATGATTTTTCTATTGAAATTATTTACAAGCCATTTGTGTATGAAAATGTAACTAATCTTCATGTATTTAGTGATGACCAACAAATACTGCACTTCATGACTAATGCATATGTGTTTAAATATGTGGATATTGATGAAGATGAACATGATAAGACTTTGCAGGAAGCAATTCAAGCATCAAAGGGAAATATTCTGCCGAAAGGTGTGGTATCTCTTGAGAAACTTTATGACCTACAAAATCATTGCAGATGACTAGTGAACACTAAGACTCATTTCTCAACATTATCACATGGACAAGTAAATTTGGGAACCAAAGAAGATCCAAAGTACGTAAACCTCGGTACATGTTGTTCTGCTTAAGAACAAAAATATTTTATCTACCTATTCAAACAGTACCGAGAGATATTCATGTGGACGTACGATGATCTGAAGACTTATGATAAACACATTATTAAACATGTTATTCCTATCAAAGAAGGTGTTAAACCTTTTCAACAGAAACTAATAAAATTTCATCCGACACTTGAACTCATGATCCAAAAGGAACTAAGGAAATTGTTGGATGCTCGGATCATCTTCAAAGTTTGACATTCTACATGGGTTTCCAACCTGGTTCCTATTAGAAAGAAGTCTGACAAGATATGCCTATGTGTTGACTTTTGCAACCTCAATTGTGCTTCAGACAAAGACAATTACGTCGTGCCATCTATAGAGCAGATACTCCATATGGTATCTAGGTCAGAAATGTTCTCGCTGCTAGATGGATTCTCCAAATATAATTAGGTGTTAGTAGTAGAACTAGATCATTTAAATACCATGTTCATGAAAAAGTGGGGAACTATGACTTTTAAGCACATTCTATTTGGGCTTATCAATGCTTGCACTACTTTTCAACGAGCCATGGAAATTGAATTTTGTGGATTGATTGGATAGAGTGTAGTAATCTATTTGGATGACGTAACAATTTTTAAAAGAAGAGATCAGATCATATTCGTCATCTTAAGTATATTTTTGAGTGATGTATCAAGTATGGGATTTCATTGAATATGAAAAAGAGCCTCTTTGGTGTGTCTGAAGGTAATCTTTTAGGACATATCATTGTGAAGAGTGGAATCAAAGTTGATTCAGAAAGGTTTAAAGCTATTTCTCAAATTTCTTTTCCCCTAAACAAGAAGGCAATGCAATATTTCTTGGGGAAGATCAATTTTGTACACAATTTCATCTTTGGCTATACTCATATTGTTAAAGCATTACAAGAGATGATAAAGAAACATTCTACATACAAATGGAATAAGAAATAAAAGGATGCATTTTCCTGGATCAAACAAGCTATTGTTGATGCTCCATCTTTATATAGTCCAAATTTTGGCAAGGATTTCTTGTTGTATACTTTCCCTTCTAAGTCATCTATTGTGGTCATATTAACATAGAAAGGAAAATTAAGGGAATGAATGGCCTATATCTTTCATGACTGATGGATTACATGGATCGAAACTAAATTATCTTTCCATTGGTAGTAACTGCACTATACAAGGAGGTTAAACACTTGGCCTTACCTTCTGAAAGCTCACACAAATTTTTGTGTGCATCATCGAACATTTAGAACACTCTTTTTACAACAAGAAATGGGTGAAAGGAGCATTAATTAGAGGAGGTGCTTACAAGAATATGATCTTGATTTCAAGCTAGTTCACATTGTTAAAGGCTAGGGTCTATATCAGCTTGTAGTTGAAGTAATGGATTCACTGGAAAAAGACTCTTCGGGGTGGGACTAGGAAATAGAGGTGTATAATGTTGAGAAATTTCCTCCAACAAGCACAACCACGTCTTGGTATTTAGACATATGGCAATATTTAGAGTATGACACCTTGACTTTGCATTTATCGAACAAACAGAAGACGAAAATTTTCCTTAAATATTTATCTTACCAACTTGTATATGGTGTGATTTTCCAAAAGCACCATAATGGTGTCCTTCTTAGATGCTTAGAGCCTCCAGATTCATAAAGGGTGTTGACATATCTACATGATCGACTAGTAGGTGGAAATTTTTTGGGTAATACTACTACGCATAAGGTGATGAGGGTGGGTTACTACTGGAACACATTATTTAAGGATGCTCATTCCTATGCTCGAAAGTGCCCAGTTTGTCAAAGGTTTGCTGGTCATGATCAAAAGTCAGTTGCCCCATTGTTACCTGTAGTAATTGATGAACCTTTCCAATAATGGGGTGTTAGAAATATATTACAGAGCAATGGAACACATAAAATATTGCAAAAATATAAACACAAAAACGTATAAAGAAAGAGAGACACATATACACGTGGTTCACCCAATTTGGGCTATGTCCACGGAGAAACAACCAATCCTTCCTTTTATATTATCCAACAAAATGAAAAGATACAACCTACAACATATCTGTTTTAATTCCCTCTTCGCTCTCACACAACCTACTCTCTCTTTCTCGCTTAGAATACACATATACATAGTTTCAATACAATTCCCTCATTTATAGTGAGGGGTTACCTTCTAAGGAAAAAAAACCCTAAATTAAACATAACTTCTACTGTTGGATCTCTGCATAATGAACGACCCAGATTGACTATGAAATTACAACATTTTACAAGGAAATTTTACATCTATTTTTAGCTTCGGGGGTATTTCCCTCAAACCCCCGCCATGGGGGGGGCCTCATAAAATCATCGTCGCCCCCCTGGACCCTACTGATGGTGATTAAATGATAAGCAACATTTCCGCCCCATTACGAATTGGGGTCCAATGCAGCGATACCTAGGAATAAAGAAGATAATCAGGCTCCACACCCAACATGGACATTAGATGTTATCGATGAAATATTTCCTCATTCATCGAAGCAACATCGATACATTTTAATTGCAACTTATTATTTTACTTGGTGGACCAAATTGGTTCCATTTGGACAAGTCAATGATCATGAGGTCATCCAATTCCTCAAATAGAACATTGTAACCAGGTTCGACATTCCTACATCACTTATATTTGATAATGCAACTTATTTTTCTTCATTAAATAGTTATGATCTTGCGTTAGAAAATGGTTTTGTTTTAAATCATGCATCAAACTATTACCCATAGGGAAATGGTTTAGCTAAGTCCACAAACAAAAATTTGATCTTTATTATTAAGAAAAAAATCTTCTCTAAACAAAAGAACTAGCATAACGCTTTGGTGAATGCACTATGTGTTGACCATGTCACTCCCAAACCCTCTCTAAAAACCTCTCCATAATTCCTTGTATATGGAAAAGAGGTTATCCTTCCACCGAACATCTACCTTCTTGCCTTGCATCTTTCTCAAGAATCTCAACAAAAACCATTTTTTCTTGTTCAAAGTCAGATAAATATTCTTCTTAATATTGAGGCAGAAAGGTTCAAAGCAAAAGAAAAAAAATTCGCGCATCAAAACCAAATCAATTGTTGGTTTGATAAGAAGTTTGAAGGGAACAAAAACTTTAGTGGGGTGACCTAGTACTGAAGTAGGAAAAATCCCATGACGAGAAAGGCAAGCACACTAATTTTTAATCTCTGTGGATTGGATCATAAACAATCACTAGAGAACTTGGCCACAATTCTTATAGGTTGAAATATTTTGATGGGAGGATTGATCCTCTTCCTCTCAATGGTCGAGATCTTAAGCACTACTTCCAGTAGCAACCCTGGATATGTTTCTCTCTTTGTATAGTTTTCTTTCTTGTTTTGTGTTGTTTGTTCTTGTCAAGTCTTATTTATTTTCCTTTGTCTTACTCAGTGTACATAAATAAGACCATGTGTGAGAGTGTATGTATGGCTCAAGATACTATGTGGCGAAATGAATAGGGATTATGTCAACCGCAATGATTGGCGGTATGTTAGTTATCCTTCTTTGTTTAGGAAAATGCATTAAGTCAAATTATGTTCAAACGAAAAATATGATGCATTCAAGAGGAAAACCTTAAAGTGGAACCATGATATTCGTATCTATTCTATCATCTTGATTCCTTAAATTGGTATTGAATCAACTTGGTTTTCTACATGCTAATCCAATCTATTAGAGAAGGGAAAGGGGGAAAATCAATAGCAAGAAAACCAATATTAGAGGTATATATAATCTTCTTTGAAGGAACAACCTCTTCTCCTCTCAATAAGTCAAGATACCCCTTCCACCCTTATGAAAAAATAAGTTCCTAAACACAATTCTATAAGTAAAATAAATAAAGGGCAAAAGAAGAGAAAGGCTTCCTGCATAAGAAGGTGAAGCAAGTAACTTCGTTGAGGTGCTGACCAGGCTTTCTACTAGCGAAGAAATGCTTGTGTTACTGTAGTGACTATGTTGGGGTCATGTCCAGGACTGCTGGCAATGGAGCAATACCAGAGATGAAAAATAAGACTCTAATTATCTTTAACTCGCAATTACATACTACCCTTTTCCTAGATTGAAATAACTGTGAAATGGAAAGATTTGTTAGTGTGTTAAACCAAGGAAGGAAATGAGGTACTACATTTATAACCGAGTTAACTGGGAAAGCCTAAGTAATCCCCCCTGATGAATCAATACTTCTTGAATGGATATCTCTTTACCGAAAGCTACTCCCCAACAAAGAAGTTGAATTTCACCCAGTGTATCACCAAGTGTTGTTGCTGCTACAACACCCTCCAAAATTTTGCTATACTAAAATTTTGGAACCTACCTCTTATCATGAGAAGAGTTGCTTTTGGTCTTAAAGTGTCATTTTATGTTCATACACATGTTACAAGTTTCCATTTTCCTTCCTAAGTGTCATCGGATCATCGGGAATACCTATAGTGCACTTTGGAGTCATAATACACTTTCTAGCTATAAAACAACTCTTATGTGCCACAATTGCATGTGCTTTGTTTGTTGTACTTGGATAATGTTTGTGAACTGGTGTTTTGATGCACACTTCTTAGTCTTGGGTCTTGTCTAAGTTTTATCGATGAGTTGAGATGTGTCATGCTTTACTTTTCTCTTAACTCAGTGTGTTTGTCAAGGTTTCACCCTTCCAGACAGACAATTTTCTGAATTTGCAATCCTGACCTCTAGGCTAGGAGGAGATCAAAACACACTTATAGGTCCTAGTGGAGACCCTCCTTATCATTTGTTTCTATGCTCTGCACCTGCATGAACCCTTCCTCTCCCTCCCAACGCACAATGCATCCTCAGTCATTAATCCCTCTTGCTTTTGCTTATCTCTATGCCATGTGCCAACATTGCATTTGTCTCCCAGTTGAGCGCACTACACACTCTTAGTGGGAAATATTTACTTCCCTTATGCCTTGTTCATGCGCCTAGTTCCCTCCTTGTGGCCTTGGCTCCTCATCCTAGTGCACAACGCATTCTTAGTGAATAGTCATGCTACCTTGTCCCATGGAACTATGCCTTGTGCCCTCCATCAGGCATCCTCCTACTCCAAAGTTGTGCATTGTGAAGACTTAGTGAGTAGTGAAGCCCCTCCTGTCTCCTTAAACTAGACCCTGTGCTCAGAAGACCTCTCTATCTCTCCCTAGTGCATTGTTTATCCACAGGCAAAATATTTTCATGAATCATAATAGAGTAGGATATTTCTGGGCTAATGATTACTTTCCATGAGTGATCTATACTTGCAGGTGCTAAACATATCATGGCAAAGATGTGTGAGAGATATCTGTCAAGAAAGGTTTCCCGAGGAAGCATTTCAAAGAAAAAAGGAACAAAAGTGCCATGTTGCAACAATTGAAATAACAATGGATTCTGATGATCAAAGTGACTCATGAAGACTCCATAATTTCTCAAAACCCTTTGGAGGGTAGAAGGTAATCACAATGAAAGATCTGTTACGAGTATTGAAGACATAGTGTAAGTGTTGTCACTTCTCAAAGAACTCTATGTACAAGTCACCATGGGTCCAAGTCATCAATGTCTATGACTTGTCGTGTTTTCATCACTTGATGATGTGGAAAATGATGATGTAATTTTTGAAATTATTGTAAATGTAAATATGTGGAAGACCAAGAGTCACATACGGGCAAAAGAGTCACATAGAGAAGTCCAAAAGTCACATATAAGTTCAAAAGTCACATAGAAGTCCAAAGGTCACATTAGAAGTCCAAGATTCGTGAGGGGAATTCAATAGTCATGGGGGCATGAAAGGTCATTCCTCTTATTATAAAAGAAGCCTCACTACTCAAAGAAATGACTTTTCACATTGGCTTCTCCAACTAGGAATTAGAGAGGAAGATAGTTATTTTGGAGAGAGAGTAGTGGCTCAATGCTCCACTATTGGATCTAGTGGTGTTTCACTGTATCAATGTATCTTGGAACTTTCATATAATATTTGAATCTCATTGAGCCAACACATTTTCATGTGTATATCGTGAATTTTTTAAGACTAATATTTTGATTTTTGTTGTATATGTTGACATTCATGCATACTAAAGAAATTGAATTATTTCATTGGCTTTGGTGCTCATCTTATTGAACATGTGTTGTACCTTCTTTAATGATCATTGTGTCTATGTGAACTATTTCGCTTGATAGTTAATGATTCTTTCATATGATTCTTTTGTATTAATTAGAATAGTACTATTAATTTTCTTCTAAAGACTCACTTTTGTTTCCTTCCAATGAAAGAACCTTGATACATCTCCAATTGAACACTTCAAAAGACATACTTACTTGCTCATTCAAAAGTACATGTGTGTTGATCTCTTATACTAACTACTACAACAAGGAAAATATTTAGGTACATGGTAGCCAGGCCACATTTCCAGATGGGGCTCATGCATCAAACGGTGTGAGGTCTAATTGGGATTTCATATTAGAGAGACCCCACGTATGTTGGCAGGATCTAGCACCAGCAACAGAAGGATGCTCCATAACCTTTGGGAAATGTGGTTGGAAAATTAGTAAAGGGTCATTGCTGTTGGATAAAGGATTCAAGACATGAACCTTGTATACAATGAGGGAAACAATAGAGATATCAGATGCATCGGATGTCACAAAAGAAGTAAACTCAATGGAGTTATGGCATAAGTGCTTGGGTCACATGAGTGAAAAGGGCCTAAAATTTCTTATTGGTAAATTATACTTTCGGGTTTTAAATCCTATGAGCATGATCGTTTTGAGCATTGTATTTATGCTAGGAAATGAAGAGTCTCTTTTATGAGACATGACCATGAAATAAAAACAATTTTGTTAGAATTAATACACTCTGATATGTTTGGGACAATGAATGCTACATATTTAGGAGGAACATCATATTTTTTCACATTCATAGATGATGCATACAGGAAGGTTTGGGCTTTCCCTATGAAATAAAGGTGAGGTGGTGGATATATTTCAAAATTTTCATGTTTTTGTTGGAAGGGAGACTAACAAATTGCTCAAGTGTTTGAGGACAGATAATGGTGGAGATTATTGCTCCAATGCATTCAAGAATTATGGTAATAAGTTTGGCATTAAACATGAGAAGGCTGTCCTTGGAAAGTTCCCCAACATAATCATACTGCAAAAATGATGAATCACACTATCATGGATAAGGTGAGGACTTGTTATCAAATTTTGGATTGGAAAAGCATGTCTAGGCAGAAGTAGTAAGGGCAATTTGCTATCTCATTCATCACTCACCTTCCTCAGCCCTAGACAGTGGTATTCCTAAAGGAGTTTGGACTAGTAAGAAGGTAAATTATTCTCACTTAAAATTTTTGGATGTGAAGTATTTATGAATATTCCCAAAGAACATAGAACCAAATTAGGTGATAAATCAAGGAAATGTATTTTTCTGGGATATGTGGATGGTGAGTTTGGTTATCGTCTATGGGATCTGGATAATCACAAAATTTTTGGAAGAAAGGATGTAATATCTAATGAATTAGAGATGTATAAAAGGTATGTAGGTGATATGGAGGTCAAGAAAATTGTTGGCAGGTTTATGAAACATCAACAAAATATCCCACCATTGGAAGAATCTGGGTAGTCAATTCAAGAAGAAGATGGAAAAGAAGTGGAAAATAATGGACAATAAGAAGAAAACTTGTTGTGGCCATTACAAGAGATTCAATTGGAAAACATGCCACCTCAGTTGGTTTGTAGATCAACTAGACCTTATATTCCCTCATAAAGGTATCCACCCTCAAATTATATTTTGCTAATTGATGAAGATGAACCTCATTATTTTAAGGAAACTTGTGGAGTGGAAACTAGCAAAAAGTGGAAGAAAGTAATGGATGAAGAAATCTGACTCTTCGTTGGAAAACAAGACTTGGGAGTTAGTGAAGCTTACAAAAGGAAGAAATTCCCTACAAAACAAATGGGTATACAAGATTAAACATGAGGGTGAAGGGAAGATGGAAAGATACAAATAAAGGTTGGTAGTGAAGGGATTTTCCCAAAAGAAAGTTATTGAATTTACAAAAAAATTCCCTTCTTGTTAAAATTGTCATCCATAAGAATTATCCTAGGTATTGTCGTCACTTTAGAACTGGAATATGAAAAATTAGATGTGAAGACAATTTTTCTTCAGGGAGAATTGAAGCAGGAAATTTGTATGGAACAACTGGAAGGATTCAAGGTAAAAGGTGAAGGGAACCCACAGGGGGCTTCATTCAATGAACCTCTGACATAGCACGTGCATTCATGGCATCCTAAACAATACCCTTAATTGGACTACATATTGTAAAATAGCCCTAAAAAGAAATTTATTTAACCCCCTACCAATATGAACCCAACACACCTTCCCAATTTAAAAAGCCCCTACTTTCACTAGATATTGTAGGTTTCCATTTTTTCATTAACATTTTTATATCCATTTTATTTATATCCCTTTATTTTCAATAACAATGGTAATTATATTTTGCACCTAGAAAGAATAACCTAAATACTAGGTAGTTGAAAATTTGAAAGTTTCAATAAAAATGAGGCAAATATAAGTTGGTTGATTTCAAAATACATATTGTGGAAAATTTGAATGGAAAATACATAGATATGAACTTTAAATCGCATATGTCTTCTACTAAACACTAAAAAATATACACTACAATAGTTCAAAACAAAATCTCGATAACCAACACAATGACACACCTTTCATCTCGTTTAGAGTATAGGAAGAGGAGAGGAAGAAAAATGAATATGGACACATGCAAAAGCCTATCTAGTTGGACTTTGTCAAATCATAGCCCTAACCTGATCACCTAATGCATCATAATTACATTGTAAGAGTGCCAAGTAAGTGTGTCTCCATCAAAATATGAACTAGAGCATGCAATCATGCATCCCTTCCTTGAGATTTGTGTCCTCTATCTAAGATGGGATTTTCTCGTGCATAAGTATTCTATTTGACTAGGGATCTGCACCCTTTGATCAAGAATAGATCATGCATGGTAAAAATAACAAAAGAAAATCTCTAACAATACAAAAATTCTATCCAAAACTGAAATTGCTAAATTTGAAACAACATCTAAACTGGAATTAACTAAAGGTGTGACATGCGTTCCCTTAACATGCATGCACCCTCTTCTAAACACTAGTATTTTTCACTATCTGATGTGGCATGCATGTTCCCTATACTAAGAAATAGTTTGTACCACTATCTCTTTCACTTTCATTCAACCTATTCATCGCTAATGTAAGGAAAGGGTGAAGGAGCCATATATGTTGTCTTCTCTACTACTGCATCATTGGGAGGATCACTAGATAAGCAACACGTAAAAATATTAGCACATGCATTAGACATAAATCATAGAGGTATTAGTAATGTGATGCATGTTTTTTTTGGAGCAAGGTTGCTTGGGAGTGGGAGCAGAAGTGGGAAGCGAGAGTGGAAGTGGGAGTGACATTTTCAAAAGCTCCCAGGTCGGGAGCGATTTTGGGAGTGAATTTTATATAATATATATTTTTATATATTTTGATGCATATATGTCAACAAAAGCATGTAGAATGATGAATTTGTGATTAAAAAACATAAAAAAACACAGATTAAACTATATAACATCATTCATCTAGTAGTTATAATCATCATCAACCACAAGTCCAAAAATTACAAGTTCTTATTTATATAGCGTGTAAGGGTGCACATAAACAAAGTAGCATTGAGTGCAATCCATCTCTGAATTGAAAATACATCAACAAATAGGCTTTGGATGGCCTCCACCATCCAAAAAAATCATGCTACAAAAAACACCTACATACCATCAAAATCGTTTCCTATCATGGGATCTTTGTCATTAATATCACCCTCTAAGCATTAACATAAGATAGAAAAAAGGTAGCATGTCAAGCCAATATTTTGTTTGAGTGACGTGTACATTTTTAGTAGGGTCATGATGGAAGAGTTCAACAACCAATGTCACTAACATCAAGGTACATAGAGGGCTTGGTTTTCTTGATTAAATATGAGTTCCATACCCTAGTACATGACAAAATACAATGGAAACATTGCAATCCCCCCAATTCTGAAATCATGAAAAATTGATAAGTCTACTAGATTTTGAGTGAGATCTAAAATTCTACTTTCTCCATACGAAATCTAATGAGGTTTAAACTACTCTCAAACATTGGTAATGTTAAAAATTTAAGCAGAAGGATGAAAATGAAAGAATTTAACATTACCATGAATTGCATATCAATACTAGGGCAACTTGAATATTAGGCTACTATGGACCTAATATTACCATAGTGTTTTCTTTCTCCCTCCCACTATCGATACTCCCACAATGCTCCTGAACCTCTATTTCTCCATCCCGTTTTCTTTTTTACTTAGTGTGGTCTATGTGTTGTATAAACAATATATTGTAATACACATATTTCTATACAACATATAAAAACCCTTTACCCCCCTATTATATGCTCAATATATTATTTCATTTTTTCCTCATTTTTTATGCCCCAATATGAACGCACATGGTATGTCATTACTTTGTCAGTGAATCCCTCGTGAGAGAACCTTGTTTGCAGGTTGAAGAAGAGCCTTTATGAACTGAAATAAGCACCTCACCAATGGTACAAGAAATTTAATTCATTTATGTTGGAGCATGGATTCAAAAGATTAGGAGGTTGATCATTGTGTCTATATCAAGAGGTATGACCAAGAAACGTATATTATACTACTGTTGTATGTAGATGATATGATAATTGTTGGACATGATAAGAACGTGATCAATAGGTTGAAGAAAGATTTGGGAAATCAATTTGCAATGAAATATTTAGGTCCAACACAAGAAATATTAGGCATGAGGATTATATGTGGCAGAAAGAACCAAAAGTTGTGGTTGTCACAAGAAAAATATATTGAGGTATTAGACAGATTCAATATGAAGGATGCCAAAACAATTGGTACATCCCTAGCATCACAGTTCAAACTTAGTGTTGATTTTTGTCTTTATGATGATAAAAAGGAGGAAATGAGTAAAATCCCTTATGCTTTAACTGTTGGTAGCTTGATGTATGTCATGGTATGTACCCATCTAGATATTGCACATTTAATGGGAGTAGTGAGCAGGTTCCTTGCAAATCCTGGAAAACAACATTGGAAAGTGATAAAGTGGATTTTGAGGTATCTTAAGGGTACTAGTAATTATTGATTTTGTTTTGGTAATAATAATGTTGTTCTTGAAGGTTATATAGATACAAATATGGCTGCAGATATGGATACTAGAAAGTCCACCACTGGCTATTTTATATACTTTTGCAGGTGTAGCTGGATCTTTAGACTACATAAAGTAGTAGCCCTCTCCACAACAAAAGCAGAATACATAACTACCATAGAAGCTTGCAACGAGATGTTGTGGATGCAACAATTTTTAGGAGAGCTAGGAATAAAAAAAAATAAAAATGTGTTCCATTGTGACAGTCAAAGTGCCATTCATTTAGCAAAAACTCTAGCATAACATTCCAAGACAAAGCACATTGATGTTTGATATTATTGAATTTGTCAAGTATTAGATGATGGGTTACTACAATTGGAGAAAATACACACCAAAAAAAATCCAGGTGATATGGTGATAAAGATTTTGTCGAGGGATAAGCGCGAGCTTTGTAGAACCTTGGCTAGAGTAATACAAACATGATGAAAGACATATTGGGAAAGGATTAGTAGTGAGGAGACATAAACAATGTAAAAAATATTCACTCAAGCTCCCATTTGGTGTGAAGTGGAAGATCTTTAGGTGTGAGACCAAATCAAAGTAAAAATTGTTTGCACCCATAGTATCTATAACCTATGGTATTGTGCCCATGGTATTGTAATGAAATCTACTTTTACAGAATGTGAGTAAAAAAAAATAGATAAAAATATAATATTTTATAGTTATTATAATAAAAAATTTCTAATCCTTTTTCATAGTTTTTCCACATAAATCTTATATTCAATTTATTTTTCTATTTTTAACAATTACAAAACATATATTATACATAAATAAATAACATTAATATATGAAAAATATATACCATTTTCATAATTAATAAAATTTGAATTACAATATAAGATCTTATTTTAAAGGAGTTGATTATGTTTGCAACATATCTAATTTGTGCTAAACCTTTTTTATCCTTTTAGGACACTAAAATAACGATATGACCCAACTTTAACATTCTAAGTATAAGGAAACATACATATAAAATTTTTAGATTAATCTACCACTCATTGCACGGCCAACAAGTATTCTTCCTTGTTCTTGAATTTGTGTCGCTTTCCATCACAAGTCGCTTTCCTCACATTGTTTCTGGCATCATCTCCCAAAAAAAACATTGTGATACGTATTTGTGAATAAAAAATGGATAAATATGTTAACTGAAATCTCTGGCATTTAATGTATATTTTTTAAATGAAAATAACGACATTAAACAATATAGTACTGCCATTGGAAGAAAGTGCAGCAGTGTTTTTTAAGAAAGTGTGGCAGGCTTTTCCCATAGTGACAATAGCTTGCAAGGAAGGAAGATAAGAACTAATTTTTTCTATGAAAAGACTTAATAATGTAACTATAAAGAAATGAAAGATAAATAAGTCATATGAATAATATAAGAGAGGTAGAATATGTATGTTTTTATAAATTTTGTAGTTAAATTGTTGTGTAGAAATTGGTTTTTTATCTATCAAACAAAAAATTTTATATATTAATTTAGTGTCTAATTTTTGTGATGATGTTATTAATTGTATACCTTCAATTTAACCTTATTCATAAAAAATATTTACATAGTTTAGAATTTAATTTAATTACATTATTAAAATTCTTAGTATTCAAAAATATGTTTATAAATTATATTTAAATTATTTATTGGATTACTTAACATCAAATTTCTTTATGATTGATAAGCTACTATGATCCATGTTCACTTAAAATGCTTTTATATTAGGTAAATTCTTTATGATTAATTGGCTAATATGATTATTTTATATTATGTAATTTACATATTAATTATTTATTTATTGACATTTACTTAACATCAAATTTCTTTACGAAGGATAGACTATTACCGTCAATGTTCATTTTAAAATGGTTTTGTAATAGGTAATTAAACATGCTCTAAGTGTTATGGTTCGGAATAGGCTTACAAATTGTTTCAACCTATATTGGCTTTCTAAAGAATCTTTGGTCATATATTGCACAAGGAATATTTTAAGTGAATTAAGGATGAGAGTTTTAATATATTGTATTATAGATACTAATGTTTGGGGTAAAAAATGTCACTATATTTATTATTTAGTAATATTAGTTACAATCGGAAATTTGTTTCCTTTAGACATGTTTTTGAAAAGATCGTAATGAAAATAAAATATTATAATACTAAATTATGATGAGTTTGACATTTGTGTAAAAAGATTGAAAATGAATTTAGAATTTATTTATAATAAAAAATTATTTAATATATATATATATAATATATAATATATATATAAATATATATATAAAAATTGGAAAGTAAATATAGTTGCAACACAAAACAATTCGTAAATTTTTGACAAAGTCAAATTACAAGCCATTAAATAGTGTTCATTTTGAGATTTAATAGATTCTAAATAAAAATAATATTATTGAGAAAATCTCTTAACAAAACTCCAACAACCCAATCCTACTTATTTACAAACATAAACATTATTTCCAAATATAAATATATATAGTGAGCAATTGGTTGAATTTAATTGAATATAGTGTAATTATAGTAAAATAATTATAAACTTGTAAATGAATTTGTAACACATAAAAAGGATAAGATATAAATGATTTGTATATGACTAACATTAAAATTCTAGCATCAAACTATTTGTTATATTACAATAATAAGAAGAAAAAATATAATTATTTTATGGTTTCTTTAATAGATGAGAATAAATGATATTTTAATAAGGTGAAAATAAATATTGTTGAGGGTTTATTATTTTTTGAAAATATTTTATAACTATTCCAAATTATATTAGTTTAGATCTATTTTAACCCCAAATTTATTAAGTGTTGGGAGGGATCAAATCTCTCAAAGTGCAAACTTCTTTTTTTAGTGTAAAACTTGAGGAAAGATTTGCACCTCGAGAGATTTGATCCCTTTTGGTGTTTAATAGATCCAAGGTTAAGATGGATCTAGGATGGTTTCAATCATGCATGGTCACTTAAAATTTGTTGAACATCTAATTATTCTAATAATTTTAAATATGTTAAATATGTCTAAGATTAATCTAGTCATTTTAATTTTAAATTTGCTTAGTTAGCTCAGTGTATTGAGATGATAGAGATTGTTAATAACTTGAATGATAAAAAATGAAGAATTAAAAATTTTGAATACAAAGTGACAATGTAATATTTTTGAATGATAGAAAATGTGAGTAATAAGCATGTAGTCAATTGCTAATAGTCTTCATCGTGATTTCTTATATTGTTCTTATTTTCACACTAGTTAGTTTTGTCATCTTTTCATATTGATCATATGAAAAGGGAGGTTGAAATCAAGCCCATTCAATTTTTTAACTCGAGCTATTGTGGTAAAAATCATACCTTGTCTCTCTTGATGGAAGATGTGAATAATAAGAATGTAGTCAATTACAAATAGTTTACAATTTCAAGAAGCAAACATTTAGGTAAGTGAACATTTTATTTAAGATTAAAATTCAGGTATTTTGTTTATGGTTGAATTATTGTAACACAAAATTTAGTGCATGTCGTCAATATTTTGTGTTTACATTGAAATCATGCGCACTATTAATCTAATTACATTGAAATTAATGTACACATCATGCATATAGTTACATCAAATCAAAAATCTACATCTGCATTGAAATCAATGCATCTAGTGCAAGTAAACAAATAGGATTAGAAATAAACATATACATTAAAATCAATGCATTTAGTGTAAACAATCAAATAACTTTATAAATCAACAACTACACTAAAATCAATGCATGCAATGCAGTAAATCAAATAGGATTGGGAATCAACATCTACACTAAAATCAATGTCTTTATTTCAATGAAAACCCAAAATATTCATGGCTTTCTAAATCCTATTTCTTTTACCTTTTGTAAAAGCCTTACTTTCTATTCCTTTATGGTTCATAATGTTTAATATCATATAACGATATATAATATTTATATTTGTTTTAATGTACCACTTTCTTCTTCCTTCTTTCTCTTTCTCTGCCTGCTATCTATAACTATATCTCCCTCCATCTCTCCTATTGTGTGTCTTTGTCTCACCCCCAAATGCATCTCTCTCTCTCTCTCTCTCTCTCTCTCTCTCTCTCTATTATGCATCCAAATCAAAATAACACATAAACATAAGAAAACATAGATCAACAACTAGATAATAAGTCACTTCGAAGGGGAAACCTCCCTTTACATCACATAAATGAATAATTCTTGGATGATTCAAATCACAAGTCCTCCTTGGTATATATCGAGTCTAACGGGTCAAAATATAATTATGTCCTACATAACAATAATAATGATCCAGGTGGATGTTGTTGGCCACCTGCCTATTCCACTTAGACCTCCAGTCAATTTTTTCCATTTCCTTGATTATAGCATCATTTACTATTTTTAATAGCTTTTTGGGTCCTTAACTTCCAAAGTTTTTTGACCCTTAAATGATATTTTTTTAGGTCCACGGTAATCTCATGTCTACAACTACAAGCCTGTAGTAAATATTGTAGTACTCAGAGATATATTTCCAAAAAAGTATCGTACACGCCAAACGGAGATCACATGACCAAGTTACAACCTCGAGAAGTTGGCTGCCCAACTAACCCGAACAGGGCCCACAAACTCTTGGCGTTTCATCTCCTAGGGTTAGGGTTTTGGTTGTATAGGGTTTTATTTTGTTGTTAAAGAATAAAACGGCCCTTGAGCCTCATTGTGACACAATTCGTAGGCATGTAACTGCCACATCTCTTCTCAGAGATAAGCTACCATCATCCGAGCTAGTTTATCTACATTCTGCATATAAGCATATTTCAGTTCTTTGATATTAATGAAATGAAGTTTTGTTTCTGTTGCATCTTTGTGTTTATGTTTATATTTGTATTTTTTTGCGTTCCTACATAAGTCAGTATTAGTGGTATCAAAGTGGTTTGCTCTTTCTTTTTTTTTCTTTAAATGTTCCCAATGAGGTCAAGGTATAGGGAGCTAGGGCTCGAACTGGTTGAACCTTTGTAAGACCAGCCTTGCAAACCCCAACAACCTCCCATGGTGGAAGAAAAGAAAGACGAGGGAGCAGGAGATCCTTTAAAAATATTTCTCGAGGAAGCCCTCGAGCTACAGAGGAATGTGCTGATGGATAACTTTTCCTAGATCCTTCTATGGCTACCCACAGGTGATGCATCTTCATCCAGCAACCACTCTAGAGACACCACACCTTTTAAAGTACAATTTAACTTTGACATTCCCATATTTTAAGGGCATATAGATGTAGGTATCATAGATAGATGGTTAAATTTGTTGGAATAATATTTTTTGGTTCATGACTTTTCCAACCAGGAAAATATTACTTTTGCACTCCTCAAAGCCATCCCCCATGTCAATTATTGGTGGGAAACCTACTTTGAACAAAATAACGAGAGGGAATCCTCATTGTTTTCAGCCGCACCCACTTGAAATCCTTTTTGATACGCCATCAAGGAATAATATTACCATGTCAGGAGCAATGAAGATAAATACATAAAGTGGACCACGTTGCAGCAGGGAAGGGGCTAAGATCTGTCAAAGTTCACAAATATTTTCCATACCCTTCGCATGAAGCTGGGTATCAAGGATTCTGAGTGGAATTTGGTACTTAAGTACTATGGCTATCTACACAAGTAAATCTAAGATGATATGGAATTCTTGGACATATCCTTACTTGGCGTCCCATAGCGATACACTATGAAGATCGAGAAGAAGTTTAAACAAAAGAAGCAAGACTTTGGATCTCTGAATCTGAAGCAAGGGAAAGGTGCCCCCAAACTGTAGAACAAAGGACAAAACCAAGGCAGGGTGACCCTGGACAACCCGTTGAAGTCGCAAGAAAATAACAATGCCACGATGACAAAGAAGGACATAGGGAAATGGTGTGAGTTCCATAAGAACCCTACGCACAACAAAAGTGAGTGTTGAGCCAAGAGGTCACTAGTGGTCGAGTTGAAGGCTTCTGAATCAGATGCATGTTCTAACTCTGAGTCAGAAAACCCGATAAGGGGAATGATAAACGGAAGAAGATCATTTATGTGAGGCCTAGTGCCACTATTGCCACCACCAAGATCGAGAAGATTGAGCCTGAAGATCCATAGGAGGGGGCCAACTCTTCCGCTCATAAGTGTCGGTGAAGGATTCTCCGCTATAGTTCATTATCAACAATGGATGCCAAAAGAACCTAATTTAGTAGAGGTCGTGAAGTAGTTGGTCCTACTAACCACACCACACCCACAATCATACACCATTGGGTGGCTTCACTAAGGGCGAGATCTCTGTGTCATCCAATAATGTCACCTTCCCTACAACATCAATCCCTTCATAGATGAGTTACTGTGTGATGTTTCTCCTCTTGAAGTTTGTGATGTATTATTAGGCTAACCATACTTGTGGAAGTGTCATGTTGTGTATGAGTCTAGGCCTCGCACTATCATTATTTCTTTGGGCAATAAGTTATACATGATATCGGAGGTAGCGCCGCCTACCACCATCTCTTTGATCTCTACGAAGCAATGCAGTAAGATCATTTCCCAAATCGGGAAATTCGTCTTCCTCATGATTCGCCCTCAGGGAAAGAAGAAGATTGTGACCACATCCACAGCCTCTAGATGGCTCCTTCGCACGACAGTAGCATATGGACAAGGTCTTGAAAGAGTACAAGAACATATTCACCTCACCCACATGGGCACCCCTAATCAGGTCAAGCGCTCTATTGATCTAACCCCTAGCGCGCCACTACACAACAGAACGATCTACTGATGCTCTATTCAGGGGAATGATGAAATTAAGAGGTAGATCTGGGAGTTATTGTAGAAAGGGCACATCAGGTCAAGTTCATCACCCTGTGGGAGCCCAATCGTGTTGGTGTAGAAGAAAGATGAAACCTGAAGACTCTGTATTGAACGGGCATTAAATACGATCATTGTACGAAATAGATATCCAATCCCATGGATTGATGACCTTTTGGACTGGCTCAATGGGACCAAATATTTCAGCAAGATTGACTTAAATTCTGGTTATCACCGGGTACCAATTGAACCCTCCAATGTGTAGACTTCCTTCAAATCCAAGGAGGGTCTTTTCGAATGGTTGGTCACGCCTTTCGGGTTGACGAATTCCCCCTGCAACCTTCATGCAGCTAATGGACGACATCTTGCGTCCCTTTACCAACTTGTTTGTGGTAGTGTAGCTAGACGACATATTGATCTTTATCCAGAGTTGGGAAGAGCATATACACCATATATGACAAGTCCTCCAAACCCTACAACATCATAAATTATGTCCCAATTTGGAGAAATGCACTTTTGGTATGACCCAGGTTTAATATCTGGGTAAATCATTAATGAGTAGGGTGTGCATGAGTACCTAGCCAAGATATAATTTATTTGAGAATGGCTAGCCCCAACCACTCTAACAGAGCTCCACATATTTCTAGGTCTCGCCAATTTATATCGCAGGTTCATGTTGGGATTCTCTCATATCACTTGTCCTTTAAGTCAAGTCACCAAGGGCAGAGTGAAAGAAAATTTATTTTGGTCTGAATCCCAACAGAAGGCATTTTTCGAGTTGAAGCACTGCCTCTGCTCTGCACTAGTTCTCACATTACCAGACTTGCAACAACCATTTGAAATTGAGATAGATGCCTCCGACTATGCTACTGGTGTAGTTCTTACCTAATAGGGGCATCCGGTGGCATATCATAATGAGACTCTTTTAGATACAATTTGAAAGTATCCCATTTGTGACAAAGAGATGTATTCTATTGTGTATGCTTTCCAATAATGGAAGAATTACATTCTTGGGAAGGAAACAATCATCCACATAGATCACCAACCCATGCAGTTCATATAGACATGAGGTAAGTTGCAGAATGATCGCCATTAGAAAATTGTCCACATATTTGCAACAATTTCATTTGAACATCAAATACAAGTAGGGAAACACTAATAATGGTGTAGTCGATTATGGCACTGACCACTGTGATCAACTCTTGTGGGCACGAGACTTTGGGGTGGCCGCATCTTTACAAGAGCGATCTAGAATTTGGAAACACATACCAAATTCTCTTGGAAGGAAAGTAAGTTCCATATTTTCACCTCCAAGGCACACTTTTATGCCACCTACGACAACTTTGTGTTCTTACAAGATAGTGTGCCAAGATAATTTTTGAGGTGTGCTACTGTCGGGTCGTTGGACTTTCAGAGTAGAGAAAACAGTGGAAGTGCTGGAAAAGTAGTTTTATTGGTCGAACCTTCAACAAGATGTTGGATGGTACATCAGATCTTACATTGCCTATGCCATTGCCAAAACAACAATTACGAAGCAAGGCCTATATACTCCTCTTCTTACTCCTAGTCAACCTTGGTAATCCATCTCCATGGATTACATGTCGGGCCTTCATTCTACCTAGCATGGAAATGACTTTGTGTTTGTGGTCATCGACAAATTCTCTAAGATGGCCATTTTGGCGTCCTGCAAGAAGAGTATCACAACAAAAGCCACTACTAAGCTCTTCCTTGAATGAGTGTGGGTAAATTTTGGGATCCCACATTCCACTATCTCATATTAGGACAACAGGTTCCTGAGTACATTTTGGTCAAGCCTCTGGTCCAAGTTGGATACTAAACACAATAAGTCCATGACCTTTCACTCCCAAACTGATGGCCAAACAAAGGTCATCAACAGGATGATCGTGCACATTTTGTGCATGTACAACTCAAAGCATCCACACACATGGGATGAAAGCCTCCCCTATGTACAACATATCTACAACACAACTCTCCATATCTCGACTGGCCACATCCCCTTTCAGGTGGGGTTGGGATTCCAACCACTATGTCCCATTGATGTGGCCATACCATTTGCATCTACTCAAGCAGATTGGACTCATGTCGAGTCCAAAGTTGACTGGGCTAACAACTTCATTGAGTTTGGTGACATGGCTTATGTCACCTAGTTTACTCAGTAAATTCAGGTTGGAGGAGTTAGAGTTCAGTTAAGCATGTTTAATTACTAATTTGTAGCAATCAAACTTAGTTACCTCAAGTTGATTTCAGTTAAACTAGTTCCATTTGTTGGAGGAACTAGTGGAAGGCTAGTTGTGCAATGGGACTTTAGTCAAACTCAATGATCATCCAGTTAACTGATTAATCAACCAAAAATAGCTAATGCATGTAGAGAATTTGAGTTACCCAGTTGAGGTGGAGATTCCAAGGTAGTGTAACATCAGTTGTAGACTATTCTAGAGCGTACAGTTGTTACATGCAACCTGATGATCAACCTAAGGAATTGTGCAATCCATTTTGTAGAAATTCCTAAAAAATAGGGGCCTAATTTCTCAAGGAATTATGCAAGGAAATAGGGGCTCAAGAAAAGGAAAAAATTGACTAAGTTTGGGTCAGAGATTCTCAGTGAGTAGAGAGATAGGTTATGCACTTGCAAGTTGTGATCAGTTGAGAAAAGAAATTGTAATACATTTCTATTTATTAGATTAATGCAAGCAAACATTGGGGTTTTTAGCAAATTGCTTTCACCAAGAAAAAAATATTGTGTGCATGTGTGTTATTTCTTATTGCATGTCTGATTTTTGTTTCTAGATTGCGAATTAACTTCTGTAGAGAAGTATATTAGGTTTGTGTTGTGTTATTTTGATTAAAACTTCATGAGAAGTTGCAAACATACACCATAATTTCTAAAAATCTTTACAAGAGTGATCCAGAATTCGACACCACATACTAGATGCTCTTGGAAGGTAAGAAAGTCTCAGATTTTCACCTCCAAGACACATTGTTATGCCACCTGGGACACCTCTGTGTTCCTTCAAGTGAGTGTTCCAACATGAATCTGGAGGTGCATTATAGTGAGGTCACTGGACATTTTGGGGTAGAAAAGACAATGGAAGTGCTGCAAAAGTATTTTTATTGGCCGAACCTTCGACGGGAAGTTGGGAAGTACATTAGATCCTGCACTACCTATGCCATTTCCAAACCTAAAATCAAGAAGTAAGGAACGTATACTCCTCTTCCGACTCCTATTCATCTCCATGGATTAAATGTCAGGTCTTCATTCTACCAAGCATGGAAATGATTGTGTTTTTTTCGTCGTCAACAGATTCTCTAAGATGGCCATTCTTGAGTCCTGCAAGAAGAGTATCACAACAGAATCCATTGCCAAACTCTTCTTTGAACAAGTATGGGTACACTTTGGGATCCCACAGTCCATTATTTCATATTGGGACAGTTGATTCCTATGTGCATTTTGGTCAAGCTTCTGATTTTTTTTTTATACCAAGCTCACTAAGTCCATAGCCTTCCACCCCCAAATTGATGGCCAAATAGAGCTCGTCAACAGGATGATCATGCACATCCTGCACATGTACAACTCGAAGCACCCACACACATGGGATGAGAGCCTCCACTATGTCCAAAATAAATACAACAGGCATATCCATAGCTCAACTGGCTACATCCCCTTTCAAGTGGGATTGGGATTCTAGCCACTATGTCCCATTGATGTTTCCATACCATTTGCAACTACTCACACAAATTCAGCTCATGTCTAGTCTGAAGCTAATAGGGATAAAAACATCTTTGAGTGCATCTAGCACATCTGCTAGCAGGTCCCCGACATATTGGACAAAGCAAATGCTAAGTAAAAACAATGTCATGATCAACATCGGGTGCCACATAAGTTCCAGGTGAGCGACAAAGTTTGGTTACATTTGCAGAATGAGCAACTCATTAGGGCCCACTGAAAGCTTCACCCGCTCTGATATGGGCCTTACACCATCACTAAGGCTATAGGGGACAATGCTTTCGAGCTCAACATTTGACCATTCCTTGGCCTCCACCCAGTATTCGATATGGATCGGTGCAACTGTACTTTCCGCCATTGTTGGATAGATCCAACATTGTTGAGTAGCTAACACCAACAGAGCTCAACCCAAGTTGTATCAAACAAGCCAAAATTGATAGGATCATGGACACACAGATCAAGAACACTCACCAATAGAAGATCTAGCTATATCGAGTTGTCAAAGTAGTCCAAATCCTTCACCAAGGTAAGTGGCTCACTAGGGACCAAGTTCAACAGAAATTTCCTCACCTCATGGAGGTTCTGCACGCAATGGGGATCATTGCTTCCTAAAGGGGTAAGACTAATCTAGGTGGATATTGGTGGCCACCTGCCTATTCCACCTAGACCTCTAGTCAATTTCATCAGTTTCCTTGATTATAAAATTTACTATTTTTAGCAATTTTCCGGATCTTGAACTTCTAGAGTTATTTTGACCCGCTAAACAACATTTTTTGAGGTCTGAAACAGGCTTGTGACCTTAGCTAGGGTCTTGCTACAAATCTTCTAGGACTCGGAGAGACCTTTCTAATGAGGTATCGTACACACCAAACAAATATCATATGACCATGTTACGACCCGAGGAAGTTGGTTGCCCAACTAACCCCAACGAGGCCTACAAACTCTTGGAATTCCATCCCCTATGGTTAGGGTTTTGGTTGGTTAGAGTTTCCTGTTTTGGTTCAATAATAAAAATTCCTTTGAGCCTCATTGCAACATTGTTTAGGCGGATGTATCTACCACATCTCCTCTCAGAGATAAGTTACCATCGCTCGACCTAGTTTATTTCCATTCTATATGTAAGCATCTTTTAGTTCTTTGATATTAATAAAATGAAGATTTATTTCTACTACATCTTTGTGTTTATGTTTATATATGTATTTTGTTGCATTCTTGCATAATTTTGTATGAGTTTGCTTGGAAATTGACAACTACTTATAATCAATGGATCCAAGAAATATATATTATATATATATATATATATATATATATAATATATATATATATATATATATATTCTTAGTTATCAACCAATACAATAGAAATTAATAAAGATGGACTTTAAGATGTCATATTTTGTGATTTGATTATTGATTAATAGAATATAATCTTGCACTATTCATCACCTAGTAAAGAACTTGATTTGCAATATGATAAGATGCATTAAATTCAACAGAAGGGTTAATACTTGGTGGAACATTTTATTTTTCGCTTATGTCAAGCCCTTTTTAATGTTTAGAAATCCAAAACGACAACATGACCTAATTTCAACTTTTACCATATCAAGTAAATTGTACATTCCAAGATTCATTGCACCATGTTGTTGCATGACTAATACCTATCCTTTGTTATGCTCAACTTTCGTGAACCACTACCTAATATCAAGTATGCCATGGATCTAATACTTAATGCAACAAATAGTTCAACATACAATTCAATATGACATCAAAAAAATGCCTTATTGATCAATGTCAACAACATCTAATAATTTAAAGGATCAATATGTCTAACTAAACATGTCATCAAGTTTAACTAGGGCTTGAATCAATTTCACAGAACAAGATGATGCCTATATTTAACCAATATGTAAGTGGTCAATTTTAAGAATTAGTATACTATCATATTTTCTTTTAAATATCTAGTAAGAACAATCATAAATCATTTGGCAAAGAGAAAAAAGAAAAAAGAAAAAAAAAAAAAAAAAAGAAAGTATAAGGAAAATAAACGAGTAGGAATCAAGTAATGAAGTAAAACTATATTAAGGAGACATAGTTCACATATTTGTATATCTATTAAACTCGTGTTCTCTCTATAAATTGTATTATCAATGACAATATGCTCATGCAATTTTTTTTAATGTAATTAAAGATCACAATATTCTCCTAGACTTGCTTTAATCCTTGTGAATTTTGTTTCTTATTTATATACCTAAAACAATATGCATACTTAAAAATTATTTAGTGTTACGGTTTATTTTGTTTGATTTAATTATCTCTTATTATTTGCTAAACTTACTCAATTGTTAAAAAAACTTTGATGTTAGAATAAGGAAGTCCCCTACTTTATTTTAATATATAAATAAATTGTAACTTTAATATGTCGTTATTATTATTACTATAATAATATATACATTTAGCAATTATACTTTAGAGTGATTATAGTTATGGTATATTATTTCACTAATGTATTTTTTGAAAAAAGAAATTAAAAATTCAAAAAAAATTGCATACATTCATAAATAATATTTTGTAATAAACCAATCATGAGTAATATTGTTAAATAAAAAATGAAAATCTTATTTCTTAGTAAAAATCTTTCAATTTTCAAAACATTTTAATATTTTCCATAATTAGTAACATGCTCTGGGTTTTGATAACAATGAACTTTGGGCAAAGAATTGAAACTCAAGCATCCACTTAGTAATATTATTGATCAATTAATTAACTAAAGAGGCAAAATTTTAGCCTCCCATATTAAAAGAAGAGTTATATGATCGTGAATCTCGATTATTGAGATAGTTGTTCGTTCCACGCTATATTATGAAACACCTATGTTCGTTCCACGTTTAAGTGATTTATTAATTCTAGTGGATTAGGGAACCTTAATTTGTAAATAGGGTTGTTAAACTTTCAAAAGAATGGTATGGTTTTTCATTATTTGAAAAAAAATAAAAATTTAAAACAAAATCTAATTTAGGAAAGTCATTTATGATCTTTGTGACATTGAACTACTAAGATAAGTATAATTTTGATAGTGATTATTTCGGAGTTTATTGTAGATTTAAAGTTGTAACTGCAAAATAAGGATGAATCTCATTCCATCACTAATATTTTCTCTTTGTTGGTAACAAGCTAATGGAAATTGCTTATTATTTACAAGTATTTCATTGTGAACTTGTTGTTTCACTTACATTGTAGTGCAATGATCGAAACGATGCCTACCTATTCCATACCTCTCTCTTTAAAGGATGTCCAAAGAAATTCATTTTTCCATTTGGCTCTCTTCTCAATAACATTCATAACGAAATAAAATTTTAGCCTAATTGCACAACTACATCCTTGGAGATTACTACATGAATTAATGACTACCAAACTCAAGGCCTAGATTTTCAATTTATGAGCTATAACCACATTTTTATTTTGGATTGGAATAAATCCAAGTAGACCAATAGAGTACTCAGTCTTTCTCATAGTTCCAAATGCCTCTTCATTATGTATTTTATCAAACTTGACAGAGACAAGATATTCTTGGAAGAGGGGCCATAATTTATGGGTAGAGTTAATCTTTTTGTGAAACCATAGTTCCTAGAGTTCAATCCTATTAATTTTTCTATCACTACCACCTATGTGGGTGTGCATGCTAAATTTCCCCCGTCTTTTTGTGTATTATACCTACGCTAGGACTTATTGGATCAATATTCAAAAGATTTCTTAAGCTTAACATCTCCTACACCCAAAAAGGCATATCACTTGCCTTGCCTTTAAGTTAAACTTGACTTAAGGGTTTTATGGATAGAATTATTTTAGAATTTAATGTTTTTCATTGGATTCATAGACTTGATTATGAAAATAGAACAATATTGTGGCACATCTATCATGTAACAAATCATTTACAGGATGAATGTTTTAATGCTTTCATTTAGGGTATTTTTTAGTGGGTATTTTTCACCAATTGGCTATTGTCTAGTCATTTCTCTTAAAATATGTTCTCTAATTAACCTTTTCTCTAGAAAATCTCCTATTTCTTACATAAAATATAATCATATTGATAATATTTGCAAAAAATCATATGTTTTAATAACAAGTTGTATGCATTTTTTAAATAATTTCCTATATATCCATATGTACATATTTTTTGCAAATTCCTAAAATATACCATGCATCATCTCACAAATTAGAAAGGGAGAAACGAGTGAATCCTGGGATGGAAACATTCTCCTATGGATTTTATAACAATATCCAAACATGGATATTTTTTATACTTTTAATTGATAATTATTGTGTAATAATAGAGCTCCGTTAGAGTTTCTACAAAACGATTTTCTAAATACACTACTTTCTTATTACGACCTTAATCTTTTAGATTTAGAAAAATAACCTTTTTGTCCATTAATGGTTGATTTTGACTAGTTTCAATGAGTGGTTTGGCAAGTATGGGTGAATTCCCCTCCTATGGGAATGTTGTGACAGACACCCAGCAACAAAATGTAGGAGGCTCGGGAACTTATTCAGGAAATGAGAACAAACGAGAGTGCCCAATTCTTGGGGCACAATGGTAATCCTACCTTAAGAGGAGGTGATTACACAAAGAAAAAATTAATGAGGTGATTACACAAAGAAAAAATTAACCCTAAATATGTGATTCCCCATAAAATCTTGGAGGGATATCGCAGACATATGAAAGACCTCACACTCATATGAAAATTCATAGGAATTTGGCCAACAGAGAGGGATTTGGTGAGGTGGATTCAATCGAAATGGAAACCCAGAGGCCAAATACACCCGAAATTAGGGGCTAAAGGGTTCTTCATTGTGATTTTATCTAATCGGGAAGAGAATACTAGAATTTTAGAAAACAACCCCTGTTTCTTTAATAGCACAAACTTTTACATGAGACAATGGGAGGAATTCCATAACCCATACAAGGAACAAATGTTGGCAGCTCCAGTTTGGTTATGACTTTACTCATTACCGACATACTTTTGTGACCCTAAAATTCTGGAAGGCGTTGATAATTCCATTGGGAAGTTTATGAAGATTTCAAAGACTAAAAAAGTAGGTCACTACATGTCATATGTGAGAATATGTGTATATATGAGCATCTCCTAACCTCTCCTAGAATCAATAGAACTCACATATCAAGCTGAAGTTTCGATTCAACCATTGGATTATGAGTATGCCCCATTTAGGTGTCGAAGATGCCATGAACATGGGAATTTATTAAGAGACTTCCCACTCAGGAAGGCAGAAATGCAATAGGAAACCCTGTGAGGAAATACGAACGATTTCCAAAAGGTGGCTAATAAAATAAGAAACCTTAGACACAACTACCACAAATAGAGAAAAAAAGAGTATAGAGGGAAACACCTTTGCAACACTCTCTAATGCAGAGGAGAATATCGTGTTTCCTAATGATCTCATGGTAGTCAAGATGGCAGAGGATTCCCCTTAGAGAAAACCCACCCCTAAGAGGAAATCCACCGAAACTCCAAAGTGAATCTTGAGAGGCAAGAGTATCCCATGGTTGAAGAGGATGAGATGGCAGTGGAAGAATATTTAGAAACCCTAAGCTTGGAGGAGAATTTCATGGTAAATATAATCCAAGAATTGACACACTAGACTTGAAAGTGATTCCAGAGGACCAAAAGAAGTTGTATTATTAACTATATATTCAGTGGTAGAATCAAGAAGTTATATAAGAGGAAGAGATCACATTAGGAAGTTGTGGGGGGGGGGGGGGGGGGGTGGTAGGAGTCCAAACCCAAAAATATAGAGGTAAGAAACAAATTACTAAAGAAAAGAAAAGGAAAAAGGAACACAAGGGAAGTAATTCAAAATGTTGGTGAGTATTTGGTGAAATTAGGGAAAGTGGTGGTGCTTCTGGATTTGTTCTCATCCCCCCAACGCTATAGCCAATGAAGATAATCACTCATAATATTTGCGACCTCAACAGTTGGGGAAAATAGAGGTATTTAGAGGAGAGAATAAATAGGGTAAAACCAACAATAGTTATGCTACAAGAGATAAAGGTAGCTAGTGAGAGGATTTAGGAAATTGTATAAAGACATTAGAGAGGATGCGAGACTATGGATCTGGATGTAATAAGGAGTGGGGGATATCTATCGAATCTATGGAACCCGCTTGAGGTTTTCTTTCCCATGAATTTTATCAAGAATATTATGTTACATAGTGTTGATGATGTTGGACCCGCCAACATGTTAGGGGGTCTCCCTAGTAAGAAGTCCCAACTAGACCTTAGACCATTTGGTGTAGGAGTCCCAACAGTGGGTCATACGGTATCGCCTTGACTGCGGTTTTGCACAAAGGCAAGTAATATGTCCTTGTTGGTAGCAAGGGTGTGACATATGCAACAAGTCAAGGAAGGAGCATGAGCGGTTCTAACACATGGAGGGTGAGGTGAGTGTGCCCCTTGGAAACATGTGAAAGCACATAGTTAAGAAGGGAACACATGAGCAAAGATGCATCACAACATGGAAGACAAGTAAGCTAGCAATCAAAAGTTATGGTTAAACCAACAACACATTTCAGTAAGGTTCATACATACATATACATAAAATAGCTACGCATGCATGCGTAAGAAAATAGATACATACATCATTTAGAGTAAACAAGATAGCTGAAATACAATACGACATATGCATGAAACGTGTTGGATATTTTATATTAAGAAGTGAAAGTTCCAGTCATACAATACAACCATGACCAACCACTAGTTCTGGCAGCAAAACATTACAGTCAAACTGCCACATGCTCCTGCAAAGAGATATACTAGCTCTGACAGTCGAGAAGCCAAGGCTCATTACAATACTCTCCAAGATCTCTATAAGATACTCCTATCGGAAGCTTGGCTGACCAAAAGCCTCTATAATGATTTATGAGTGACTATATATAGCAAAGGGTGGGGTGGCCCTTGACATTCCCCTTTGTGATAGTTCAACTACCCTTATGACCCTTCATCTACTATATGACTGTTACATCTAACTATTGAAACTTGAACTTCCACTTGACAAGACATTACATACAATATGCAAATGTACCCATGTGAGACAAAATAGGCTTGAGCAAGCCATGCAAGACATCAATATGACTCGGACAACTGTGTGAAGCCCAACTCTTCAACATCCTCACGGTGGTCAACAGTAACAAACTGATGCCGAGATCGATAGTCTGCGATGGTGTCCGTGTACTCTAAGGTGACATCTTTCTGGAAACAAACTCTTGCCTCCATAGCATCCGCGTACACTACTCGAGATCCTCTTTCCAACTCGTCTGATAACATGCGCATCATTTTCTTGAGTGCAGCCGAACTAGGAACATACTGATGCATGGTGTTTACACTAATCACCAAGTCTGGGTTGGTGGCTATGCACATCAACTCGTCAAAGTACGAGCCAAGCTCGAATTGGACCTGTGCCTTTGTCTTTGCCTGGGTGACTGTCCCAATATAAGGGATCGTGTGTGTGTGCACAACAACATACATACTCCTGAATACCCGTGCATGGGAAGCCTATAGGCTAGTGATGAGCTACAGGAGGTCTTCATAGTTCTAGATCTGACTCCGGATACGTGCCTTTAACTCGATCACTCTGGGCTTCATCATCTTAGGCAAGTGTAACGAGGCTCCCTTGTATCTCATTGTCCATGTTTGCATGTAGTCAACAATAGTATGCACGTTCGACAAGATACATGCTCTCCCAGCACATCACTACTGCCAATGATTGAGATGGAAAAATGCCTTATGCATGGTGCCAAACTTGGAATCCAACATGTGCATGACTGTGTCAAGGGACAACACTTTATCCAGTATTTCCTTCTTCAACTCTGCTCAGGTGGATGTTGTAACCAGTTCTCCTCCCTACTTGGCCATCTGTAACCCCTTAGCCATTTGCTTGTTCTCTGCTACCAAGAAGCTAATACTCGAGCTAGTGGCTTCGGCATACACTCTAGTAGCATCAGCCAATGTTGTTGGATGTTTGTGCACATCAGACACGAACACTCATTCCTAAAACTACACAGGAGATGTGTGATCATCCGGAGTTGACACTCTACGAGATTGCAAAACTCTATGTTGGGACTCATCGAATGAGATGTTGTCCATCTCTCCCTACGGATTGTCTCCAAGAATTTCAGTGTCTCCTTGGTCGCTTGGGACTTGCTCTTCTTCTAGATCTGGTGAAGCTAGTGGGTCGACCTCTTGGTGGTGAGGCATGAGGTCGATGTCTTGCTCTAACTCTTGTTGCTCCATGTTTGTATCCATCTACTCAAGTGCTTGTTCAATCTCTTGAGAAAAGTCCTCCTCCTACTACTGCTCACCCTGCCTGCTTGGTGCCAGTTGTTCGGATGAGTTGACTACTTGTACGGGTGCAATTTCATCTATCTATACATGGTGCACCCCCTGTTTTACTTGTTCTTGTTGCGCTTCCTTCTCCTGTCTGCGCAACTCCTGTTCCTTCTAGAGTTTCTCCTTCAACTCATGCAACTCCTTCTATGTTTCCTCCATTCTTTGTTTTTCTCTTTGCCTTTGTGCATTCCTCTTGTCATGATGTTGCCTCTTCACCTCTATTTCCAAAGCTACTTTCTGCAAAAGTGGGTTTTCTCTGAACTTGCAACTTTGTTCTGCCCCTACGCTGTCAACAATCTTCCTCTTTCCTTTGTCATGTGAGGGTATGTTTACCTCTACTATTGTTGTTGTTGGTGCTCTCCTGGATGTTGCTTCACGCCGCTTCATTAACCATTCCATAGTGATGTCGACCGGTTCATTGGGCTTGGAGAAACTGTAACGATATCTCCATGGATCTTCCTCCGCCCAATGACATGCCCCATGGATCCACTGAAATTGTACTCTTACGTAGTGATATTTCAAAATACAGTGTGGGTCATATAGATTGAAGCTTTGGATGTCGAAAGGATATTTCTTGATCTCCTATGTTTCAACATCTACATGCTTAAGGTTTTGTATCTCATATAACATGATCCACAATAGAAGAGTGGGCCAAGGTGCCTTCTTCTTCCGATACAACCTAGCTAACAATCATGCGGAGATGTGATATGATACTTCTTGCATGACGAGCTTGTCCATGGAAAAATTCAGAAAAACATGCGGAGGCTTCTCCACACTATACATCCATATGAAGGTGCTGGAAGGTGAGGCATACCAATCCACTATGTCGATCAGTGCCTCCATTGATTCCTTCGAGATGCAAGGTGGATCCTGCTCAAATATCATCTTGTACATTGGGGTGACAAAATGATTTGACAGTTGTGTGATAACTCTTCTGAAGCCGCATTCAGACAACATTTTACAATAAGTGTTCACAGAGGATTCCACCAATGTCCATCCCCACTTCAAGCCCGGGAACTCCTGACAAGCACAGATTACATCCAAGATGTAAGCAGACATGTAGATTTTTGCTTGCTGACCTTTGGGTGGCTTTCGAGCTCTTGCTACATGTTCCTTCAGCCTGTGAGCCAACATGTCGAACCAATTGCATGCTTTGCCTTCACTGGCCATTTTGTCCAACGTGATCACCCAAATCTGCAAGAAGGTTTCCATGCTCTCTTGGCCATACAAGCGACATGCAAAGACGACCAAGTATTGATACACCTTCTGCAATATCTTCGTTTTGTAAACCTGGTTGGGTGTTATCCTAAATTTGGTCAAATCCTTCACCCAGTTCTTCAAGATATCCCTGGAGTTGGCATTGCTACTGGGTATGCTGAAGGGTGTCTCTATGGTGATCACTAGCTTCGACATATGGTACATTTGTTGGTAATATTGTGCCCTTAAGGAAGGAATCTCCATCCTGCTGACACTTCTCAATGTCATCATCTTAGGATCAATGTGTGAGATGATCCAATATATCATGTCTGTGCATGGGAATGCGGGATACCTGCATGCAATCTGGTACAAGCCGAACTTGTGAATGTTCACATAGACTTAGCGGCCTTTGAGGTCTTCTCCAAATGTGCCTTAGAATGCATCATTGGCCTCTTTTGATTTTAGCTTGATGTCCTTGTCTACAAGTAGCTTGGTGTCTTCATAAATCGGCCAACTTGTAGACACTCGCTCAACAGCTGCTCTAGTTGCACTTCCATCGGTGTCCTTTGATCCTGCTCTCTTAGAGGCCATTGATCCTGCACTGATGAGAGGTGGATGAACACCTTCTATATCTGGAGACATGGCAATACGCATGGAAATAAATCTGTCATCTAAAACCAAAGAAAACTTGAGGAACGACATGCAACATACCTAGGGATTGACTGGAAAGGACTACGCAATTTTCATGGGAGGCCGGGAGACTAGCTGTCGAAACTGCGCAAAAGACAGACCGTGCTACTAGGAGGCTAGCTGGCTACTGGAATTACGCAATGCGTAATCCAGATTGGCATGCTGACTGCTAGGATTTTGCAATGAGAAATTTCATCTGGTAAGGGTTGCAAGCCTAGTGACTGCATTGCACAATTTTCTGGGCTAGTAGTTACTGCCTCTCAGAATTGTGCAATGCAAGACTGGAGGACAATCACTAGATAGAAATGCACATTTTCTGGGAGGAAGGCAGAGCCTTCCCTCGTAGGATTATGCAATGTTGTCTTGGTGAGGTAGAGTCTGGGTAAGGTAGAGTCCGGGCCAAGGCTGCTAAGACACGCCGACGGGCAACTAAAAGAAAATGAAGAAGTGAATGCATGGTGATACTGAGTGTAAGTAGAAGTAAATGCTCGTGCATGCAAATAGTCAATGCAAGATTCATAAAATGGAACAACATGCATGTGTGAAGCAAGTCGCCGAATTGGCAACTGTTCACACAAAACAATGTCATGCATGCGATAACAGTGAGATGCTAATGAAAACTAAAATGGTTCTAATACAAGCTAATATGCATGAAAAAAATAGAAAATGTTCACAGAAATCAAGTAGACAACACTCATATAAGTCAAAACACAAAAAGCGACATAAATGCTACAAAAGACAAGTTAAGCAGAGTTACTCGTAAATAGCTGAGTTGAATGTGTCGAAGACTCCTGGATGTGTTGTGGGATGTCAGTGTTGTAAGATCGATGTGAAGAAGTGAGCTCTGAAGCGTCGAATAAATAAGTTTGAGGCTCATGACGCGCATGCCACAAATCTAGGAAAAAACGACACTTGGAGGAAATATTCTAAAACGATCTTTGCATGTAACCTCCAGCTCCTAAAAATAGCTACTTAAAATCTAGGGATGATTTTTGCATGTTTCTTTTTTCTATTTCGGGAAAAAGCAGCCCATGCATGTAAGTCAAGTTTTATTGGTCCCGAGTGGAATTGGTCAACTTGAGAGCACATGCAACAGCCTGCTTGCCTGAGGGAGAAATTTGCGCAGTTTTGGGAGGGAGTTGGGCTAGATTCCCAGAGGAATTGCGCAATTTCTGGGAGGAGCAGTTATATGCTTCCCAGAATTGCGTAATTTCTGGGCTGAGTAGTCCTGTTGGGCCAGATTGCACGGTTTTCACTGGGAAGGTTGACTAACATGATTGTGCAGTTTTTGACCAAGTAGGGTGCCAGTCACGATTGCACAATTTCATGGAGGGAAGATTGGTTCCCCTCCAGAACTGCATAATTTCTTGAGGGAGCTGCTAAGCCTACAACTGGACCAAGTCTGAAGAAACAACCTATGAGGGGAGTGAAATAAGCTATCATGCACAAGCTGGAAATCTGCTAGAAAACCACTGAAGCTCATGTACTTGACAGTGCAAGACATGTTGCTGAGGATGGTTGGTAGGGAGGCTCCAAAATGAAGCTAAGGAAAATTTTTACAGGGTGGTTGTAGTTGCTACAATACATACGCACCAAGTATTTAGTATACCTAACAATAATTTATGGACCACATCTCCCTGCTGAAAAGGAAAACTTTATGTCTAACCCGTGGAAAATAAGAGGGCTTCACTAGGATGATTTTTAGATAGTTTATGGAGATTTTAATCTCATAAAATCTTTGGAGGAGAAGAAAGAAGGTATAAGGAGGCTTGAACATTAGGCTAATCATTTTGAGGAAACAATTCAAGAACCAATAATGGTTGGAATGTATACAATTAATGGAATCTACACTTGGAATAATCAAGGAGGAGGAAAACATATGTCAGGTGGTTAGTAGACTAGAACATTTTTTTATATCGAAAATCTTGTTAGGAAAAGACATATTTGTGGAAGTGGCTATACTTCCCTATTTCGGGTGAGACCATTGGCTAGTCCAATTAGAATTGGTTCTAAAAGAAGCTTCAATAAATCACCCCTTCAAGTTTGAGGTTTTTCTCCTATAAGGCTCCAATTGTTTGACAAATATTAAGACTTGATGGGAGGAAATAGATGTCCAGGCAAGAAATCAGATGCATATATTCCAGCTAGAAGAAAAATTAAGATTAGAGTAAAAAGGAGTTTAGCAACATATAAACTTAAAAACAAGTTATGTAGGCTCGCATGCAGGGGTTCCAACAAAAAATGATTCTGGAAAGTTGATAAGAAGAGTTAATAAAGGAGGGGGGTTAGCTTATTAATATATTAGAGTAGGGATAGAAACAAGAAGATACCATTTGGAAACAAAACAAAACAAAATACAATGGCTCAAGGAAGGGGTACCAAATACTAAGTTCTTTCACAAGGAAATGATCAAGCACCACCACCATAGCAATATTTTCACCCTCATTGCCAAATATGGATAAATATTATTGCAACATGAAGATATAGAGCAGGAATTAGTAGAATATTATCACAATATGATGAATAAACTAGATATTAATAGTATGATGGCTTATATTCCTTAATTTATCCATCACGATCAGAATGAGGCCCTAATGAGAGAAATATATTTTGCGGAAGTGGAGAAAGTGGTAATGGCAATACTTAGGAACAAATCCCTAGGTATGGATGGATTTACTACATATTTTTTCAAATCTTGTTGGCCTTTCATCAAATTGGAAGTCCACACCCTAGTTGAGGACTCTTGTCATTCCCAAAAGATATGGTCAAGTTTAAATGCTATATTCATTACTCTGGTTCCTAAAATAGGGGAGTTTGAATATCTGAGTGTGTTCATACCCATAGAAATATGAAATGTGACATACAATATTTTTGCTTTTTCATTATGAATCGTCTCAAAATCTTGCTCAAAAATATTATTTCTCCTAAGTAGACCAACTTCATGGAAGGTTGACAAATAGTTGATGAGATAGTGGTGACCCATGAAGTAGACCAATCCCTATTATCTAGGCTCCCTTCTACAGATAGAAGTGATCCCTCTAGCCCAATGTGTGGGTCTAGTAACAACCATGACAAAACAAGTAAACTTCGCTAACCTAGATCAAAGTGACAAATGAGAAAGGGAGATGGCCTACCTCTCTCCTATGCACTCGACCTTTGATGATGATCCCGATCCCTTAGCTTCCAGGCTGCTCCTTGCTATTCCTTATGTCTTAATACCTACAAGAGAGATCAAAAGAAAACAACAAGAGAGATCATAGCATATGCATTCCAATGTAAGTTATACAACAAATCAAGGAGTATTGTACTAAGCAAACTATCATAGACAAGCTTATGGGAAGTAGAACATGCTTTGTATTAATGATTAAATCAAAGAGGGAAGCATACAACCGGTGCTTTGATGTTGAAGGCCTTATTCAAGATGGTTCCAAGTCCAAGCCAAACTTGACAAGCTGTCCTTTCCTCTCTCACCAAAATGGCAGCGTCTAAGCACAATTGAGAAGAAAAATGGAAAATAGCAATGCCCAACCCATTGAGGAAAGTGAAGAATAGATTTATAGTGATGGAGAGGAGGTTAGAGATTCACCAAAGGGGGAAGAAGGCACTTATCCCAAAGGTAAGATCCCTAAAGGTAGGATGAAATGCTCTAAATGGGAGTGCTGGACCATATCTTCATCCAACAACTACCATCCCATTGTTCTTAAGGCTTCTAGTAAGAGACGTTTCTACTCCATTTTTGGAGAAACTGCCTTAAGAGGACCAATGTGGATTTTCCTATCAAAATTTGCATTTCCAGCACTAGTCACTAGTTAGACAAAAGGTTACCAACACAGATTTTCCTACTAAAAGTAGCGTTGGTCTTGCAAATTAGGGTTTTTCACAAGTTTTTCCAGAATTTCTTTAAGACATTAGTTCTACATCTTGTTACAGATCCATTTGGGACCAGTGCAGGTAAGCCCTTATGAAGGTGCATTTAGAGAAGTTAAGTCCATTGTCAGGGTGCTCTGCAGAGCACTTAGGCTTCCTTTCACCTGCGTTGGGCGAGAATGAGCAAAATTTACATAGGGTTTGGGGAATATTCTTATGTTTTGGAGTCATCTAGAAGTTTCCCTCACTTATCAACTCTTATGAGCTCGAAAATGGATGAGGAGTGAGTTAAGGTGCATCTTATCCTCTCATCCCTTCCTCCATGGAACTAATTCTAAGTATGGAAGGCCATTCAATTCCACCATTAATGACAAAACCTCCTTCATCTTCCTATAAATTGACCACTCATCTAAGTGATCAAGGGCTGGATTATGTTCAATTGTAAGGAGATAATGCTACTATGAGATTTGGCTTTGAAGCAAGTATTGTGATGCTACAATTTTGTCATGCTTTTGATGTGATGTGGATGGGATCCAAGCTGGAGGAATGGCATTAAATCAGACACCAATGGTTGTAATTCCTTCTTCTATCTAATAGTGTTTGAACCTTTTTCCCACATGTTTGTATTGTTTTATAATGCTTATGTGTCTGAATTGTATTCAATTCCTTTCACTTATATTTAATATATCGTATGCTTTGATCGGTTTTTGTCTTCTGTTGTGTTTACAAGGTACTTCTCAAGTGGATTAAGTATGGGAAGGAGCGACGAAATCGATACAAGGGAGACAAGAGGAAAGCGGAACTACAGGTAGGCCTTTTATCTTCTCATCTTATCTATTGCTTATAGGAAAAGTCTAAAACACTTTAAACTGTTGTTCTTGATACAACTACTTATCTAGGGAATTAGTATTTATCAGTAGATGCTAAATTCTCCAAAACACATCTCTTCAAGTATGTATTGAGCATATAATTCATGGTGAATGAGTTTACACAAATTTTGTCGCTTTACGACATTTGTGATGACAATGGAACAAAGGACGACACTTCAGGTATAGAGTTGGGACTGTAATAAAATATTGCATAACAAATTCCCCCTAAAGCATGAAAGTAGAACATGAAGTGATGGTTGAAGTGCTTTATCAGTTAAGGCAAGGAGCTTGGAAGACCACCGTCAGGAGACTTGCAAATCAAATATGATACAATATATGACATATATGACATATATGATATATACATATGCCTGATAATACATCTGAATAGTTATCAAAATATAATACATGACTCGGCAGTATGGACGTAGCCATCCATCTGAAAAGGATCATGTCAATGGATCCATGGAATGGATGCATCCATCTGTATGAAAAGGATAATGTGTACAATCATGAATCCTCAATAACTCCTCACAACCTGGATTTTAATAGATGAGATCCAAGGTCTTCATATCTATCCCAATCAAAGTACAAATCTAACCATGTGAATAGATGTGTTGATGTCGAACATGGTAGAAGTCGCCTGATTATCGGTCAATAATGTCAATCGTTAACAGGTGCAAGAGAAACCACCAATAATGACGATGGCCCTCAATATACAACAATAAAATATACAAGTGTGAATATGTGAGCTGAGGTCAAACACTTGCTGAATCATTTTATTGAAGGCCAATGGTGTAAGATTATTGTCAGACATGAAGAACTTTCCATTGAGGCATGCAAGCTGCAAGGTACTAAAAGCGCATTTTTAAATCAACTTCCTAGATAATGAGTTGAAGTTGACAGGAAGTGATCCATCGAAGGAGGGCCATAGTGTTTCCCACATCATCGACATGAAACAAAGGATATCTCAAAATGATAGGAGTGATTCAAGATTGTTGCAGAGAGGGTAAAATAAGTATAGGAAGTTTGACTTTGTAGATAACACTTCTCCTGAAAATATCAATGACAGAACTCTGAAGTTTGGAAGAATTTGATACAAAATGGGATCAGAGGTCATGATGACAACATGGGTGATCAAATCAGAGGCAAACATATTTCCCAAACTCAAGAAGGCAAGTGGAAAACATAGGATATCGAAAACCCGACATGAGATACAAATGAGTGTCATGTTCAAGAGCGACATGATGAGTTTTATACAAGGTACAAAACACACTTTACTTCCATTTCCCCCCCCTCCCCACCACTATTGCAGCAAGTACCTCTTTATTTTTAATCACAAGCTTAAAGAGGAGACCATATGCTTGTCATATAAGTTCATCCTTTGGATGAATCCATCCTAGTAAGTTTAACGAGTCTTAGGAAGGAGAAACTCGGTCTCGTCATGGTGAAAAGTCCTACGTCATTTAAGTTTTATGAGTCCGGCGAAGGGGTAACTCAACATATTTTTCATGTTTAGAGAGTTTGAAAAATATGCGGAAAATAAAACTCCAAAGGTCCTTTCTCGTAGATATTCTCTCGAATAAAGAAAGGTAGAAAATAATATTCAAGAGAACCCTTTAGCCATGTTCAACTAAGGTATTCCTTTTCCGTAGCTAGTCCATCTCAGTCTAGAAAAGGGTTAAACTTATACTGAGTAGACATATTTTCATTTACTTTTATGAGTTTGAAAAGACAAGTGCTCAACAACCTTTTCTTATTTTTGGAGACTAAAAAGAGCTAAAAGAGGATTGATCCAGGAGGAATGAGTGGTATAAAAGGACAACAACTGGTTTCGGTCACGATGGAACTACTCAAAACATGTAAAGGTCAAGAGGTTGGCTAATAAGACCAGTCATCGCAAATGTTCCTCAGGCAAGGGTAAAGCAACCAAGTGAAAGAGTATGATCGGCCCAAGATATGGTGGCGATGGAATGAAAAAACCAAGGCTCATCCAGCAAAAATAGGCTGATAAAGATGGAAATCACGAGAGGTAAAGTGAGAATGGTTTCATTTTTACACAAGCTTGAAACATGAGAAACTATACTTGAATATAGTTTCATTTTTCACAAGCTTGAAACATGATAAATAATTGTTCTTGGATTTGGTTTCATTTTTACACAAGCTTGAAACGTAAACAAACTATGCCTGGATTTGATTTCATTTTTACACAAGCTTGAAACGTAAACAAACTATGCCTGGATTTGATTTCATTTTTACACAAGCCTGAAACAAAGATAAACTATGCTTGAGATGAGTTTGCATGCCCCCAACATAATAACTCAATTCAAGGTACATACCCCCCAAGCTTCATTTCATTCACCTAAGAAAACTATTGGTTACTAATAGGTGGATGGAATGAAGGTTCACTTAGGAGATCAAGTGAAAGACTCAACTGGGATTTTACAAGATCTAATGAAAGACTCGAATTGGTAGGGGTTTTGTTTCATTTTTCATGATCTTGACACAGGAAAAGAACCATTCTCATAACACCTTCTTTCATTGTTTAACGAGCTTGACACAACTAAAGGAACTTTGCTACAACACCTTGTTTCATTTTTTAATGAGAGAGCTTGACACAAGTAAAAGAAATCTACTCATGGGGACCTATTTCATTTTTTAACGAGGTTGACATAGTAAAATAATTATCCTCATGACACCTATTTCATTTTTTAACGAGGTTGACAGAGTAAAAGAACTATCCTCATGGGAACCTATTTCATTTTTTAATGAGGTTGACAGAGTAAAATAACTATCCTCATAACCTTGATCATGGACTATAAGAGATCATGGCTTCCAAGAGTTTATCATTAGATGGGAGAACAACACTCTGAAAGGGATACATGCCAAGGGATCTAATGGAAATATTAGGCTCCAATTCCCCCAGTACATGACATATTATATCGCTAACTATATTATTAGTAGACACAAGCATGGAACAGGTGGTCACATAATTAGCCTGCGGAGGGGATGATTTCACTTGCATAAAAGGACCATTTAGGGAAGATGGTTAATCGGGAGTAAAATTAGGACCAACGAACGAACGTTGATCAACGGCCACAATTCTTCCTTCATGTGGGAAACATATCACACGAAAGAGAGAAGAGAAAACAACTCCCATGGCATAAACATAGCCACGACTAAGGAATAAATTAAAGTCCAAAGGGCCTTGGACAACCATCACACCGAGATAGATGATATTTCCTCCCAAAGTAATAGGAAACTTAGGAAGGATCCCTAATGGTTGACTAGTTCCTTTGTTAAAAGCTAAAAAATTCTGGGTAACATTCACAAGATGCACAAAATCTAAAGCTTTCCAAGTAGTTGAAGATAGAATACTAACAGATGCACCTTCATCTATGATTGTGTCAACTACGAGTATATTATAATCTTGTACTGTGATTCGAAAAGGCACGTAAGAAGGAAGGCAATATCCTTCCAGTCAACTCTAGTCAAAGAAAGTGACTAAACTACTTGGAGAGGGTGCCATCGCCCCCTGGCTCGTAGAAATACAAGGATTTCCCCCTGTACCATGGGAATAGGAGGATTGCCCCCTGATTCTTTGGAATCTGAAGAAACCATAAGAACTTGAGTGGTGTGAAATTCACTCTCTACAAGATGGATATGATTGACTGAAAGCGGAATTAGGTCAACCATTTTATCAACCAACGGATGGTCGGGAACAAACTCATGGGATTCAGCTTGAGAGAGAGTGGGATTGATCAGAGGTGAGTTTTGATCAATCACTTGATCAACTAGTGGAGGGTTGAGATAAAGCTTTCGATAACCAGTCAGAAGACGAGGTTGAGAAGTAATAAGGTTATCCAAAAATTTAGAGGATTCATCCATACATGGACAAAGGTGAATAAGATGATTCCCTTCACATCACCTCCAAGAAAATTTAACTTTTCCCTTTTTCCCATGGGTTTTACTATCACTAGTTGAAGGTTTATCACCAGCATGCTCTCTTGAGATTGATGAAAAAGGTCGATGTGAACTTGTGGGCTACACTTCTAATATCTTGGGAATACCAGGACATTCTCAAAGAAGATGGTCACCCTTATAAAGATTGCAAGGGAATTTAACTTTACGAGGTTGATTGGAAAGTTTCTCAACATCAATTCCATTAGTAGAATCGACTGCTTGGTTCCCCCTTGCTTATTTTTCTTCTTCTTATCCACCTGGTTACTAACTTGCATGTTTTCACCAGATGAAGAAGAATAAGAGGAAGAAGATTGAACGAGCAAAGAAGGAAAAGGGTTAACTTTAAGATCAACTGGAGGTTGATATGATTCAGTTGGAGGAGATCTTAGTTGAGGATACTTTTGGACATTCAGAACTATAGGGATCGAAAATAACCAAACCGACAAACCAATGGTAAATCCAGGAAGGGACAATGTTGCCATATTGGGAGCACCAAAATTTCCAAAAGAAGTAAAAGGACTAGGATTCTCGTCAGAGGGGTTTCCTTGGTTGGTAGATTCAAGAACTATTTCCATTAGTCTCCACCTAAGATCTACTAAGGATTATTTCCATAGGAAGGATATTATTTCACGGTCAATTAATTTTAGAAATTAACAACAAATAAATCAAAAAAGGGGTAATTAAGCATAAAGGTTTACCAAGAAATTGTGAACTGTAATATACGCCTTGGTGAACCAACGACTTAATGTATGGCATCCAATCTCCTCGAATGTTGTGTTTAGTGTATAACGATATACAAGGCGGCAGACTCGGTTACCTATGGATGGATAACAACCTCTAAGGGACTCCCAAAATATATGCGACGGTACATGGGAGTGCAGTCCATAGTAGTGTTTTGTAATGTGTAACCATTCGATGAGAGTGTTCCCATATACTTACCATGCGTGGAGCGCCTCCGATATACTTGAAAATACTTGAGAACGGTCCTATACACTTTTATATGTAGAATGGGATTTCACCCCCAGGATACAATGCTGATGGATCATACGTTTAACGACACCATAACACATCTCTAGCCTAGACCTCTAAATGTTTGCATTAAGTTCCAAATGCTCCTTAGGTTAATTGAGGTAAATTTTAAATTTATATTTAATTAAATTTCAGTTTTAAGGCTCAAAATGATGTCACTTGAACTCCTATGATGCAACTATCATGAGAAAATTATTCTTTCCATTTCGATGAAAGATAATCTAGTAAGGGAAGAGATTTAAATGATGATGCAACAATGAAGAATGCAACAAACAAAGCTTTCCTAACTAGATCTTTCACTTTCACTTTCCAAATGAAATGCCAAAAAGTAAAAATGATTTTCACTTTTCCTAAGATGCACTTATATTAATTATGGTTTTTGTTTTGCCTTAAATGATTTAATGCAACTAATGCACCATTTAGTTTTCAATTATTGAAAAATGTGATCTATTTCCAATAGTTAATTCCAAAAAATAACTTTCCATGCAAGTGATCTAATGCAATTTTAATGAAAAGCAATTTTTTTTAAAATGAAAACTAATTCAATGCAAAATCGATTCCTTTTATTAATGAAAAAGAGAAATCACTATTAATTAACAGAACAATGAATAATTCTCAAGCACACAAGTAGTAAACAAAGATCTCAATCGACTCAAAACTTGAAAAAACTCAATCAAAATCCGATTTTTTACCACTTCAAGCAAGAGACAATATTTTGCATTCCATAAAGAAATCAGAAGCATATAGGCAAAGACTGATGTAGATAAAGTAGAGAAGATACCTCAGAGACTAGAAGACACTAGAGTTTTCAGTAGAGACCCTAAAAATTCTCACACTCAAGGACCAATGCTACTTTTTATAGAAAAACCCATGCTGCTAGGGTCATCAGTGCTACTTTTCATAGCAAAACCCATGTTGGTCTTCAACGTGGGTAAACAATGGAAGATAGGGTTTTCGGTGCGAATGTACAGGGAAAAACAGGTGATGTCCACACGACTGTCACTGATAAAATACGTGCAAAGAGAGGAAATTTTAGGAAAAACAAGAAAGGTTCAGGAAGAAACTCTAGACCTAATACCCTAAGACACCAACGGTTCAGAGTACAAACTGAAAATCAATCCACAGACAGGGTCTCTTGACGGTTGGCCAAACTTAACGAGAAGGCAAAAAATGAAAGGAGGATGAAAAGGGTGTAGGCTTCCCAAGTGGAGTTGCAAATTTGTTATCCATGCAATCCCTTCTAGGGGTATAAGCGATCCCTCTAGCCCAATGTGTGGGTCTAGTAATAACCATGACAAGACAAGAAAGCTTCCCTAACCTATATTAGAATGACAAATGAGAAAGAGAGGTGGCCTACCTCTCTCCCATGCGCTCAACCTTTGATGATGATCCTGGTCCCTTAGCTTCCAGGCTCGCTCCTCACTATTCCTTGTGTCTGAATACTTGAAAGATAGATCAAAAGACAACAACAAGAGAGATCATAGCATATGCATTCCAATGCAAGTTATACAATAGATCAAGGAGTATTCTACTAAGTAAACTATTATAGACAAGCTTATGGTAAGTAAAACATGCTTTGTATTAATGATTAAATCAAAGAGGGAAGCATACATTCGGTCCCTTAAAGTTGAAGGCCTCCACCAGGATGGTTCCAAGTCTAAGCCAAACTTAACAAGCTCTCCTTTCCTTGCTCACCAAAATGGAAGCATCTAAGCACAATTGAGCATAAGAATGTCAACCAGAAATGACCAACCCATTGAGGAAAGTGAAGAACAGATTTATAGTGATGGAGAGGATGTTAGAGATCCACTAAAGGGGGAAGAAGGTCCTTATCCCAAAGGTAAGATCCATAAAGGTAGAATGAAAGGCTATAAATGGGAGTCCTTGACCATATCTTCATCCAATAACTACTATCTCGTTGTTCTTCTGCTCCATTTTTGGAGAAACTTCCTGAAAAGGACTAGTGCAGATTTTCATATCAAAAGTCGCGCTGCTAGCACTAGTCACTAGTTAGACAAAAGGTTACCAACATGGATTTGCATACTAAAAGTAGCGTTGGTATTGCAAATTAGGGTTTTTCAGATTTTTTTCCAAAATTTCTTTAAGACATTAGTTCTCCATCTCTTTAAGGATGTATTAAGCATATAATTCATGGTGAATGAGTTTACATAACTTTTGTCATTTTACAACATTTGTGACGACAGTGGCATAGATTTGGGAATGTCACAAAATATTGTGTAACACTCCCTCAAGAAATTTAAGGAGCTTGATATGTTCATTAAGCTAGACCTTTCCAAATTCTATGACAGGTTTAATTGGGACTATATGATCCAGGTCCTTGGTGCATTTGAGTTTCTCCTCAATGGATCTCCTAGGTCAAATCTCTTATTTCTACTCCCTTTTTTCCATCCTCCTAAATGGGTCTCCCACCATCAGTTTTAATCTTTTGTGTGGTCTGAGACAATGTGGCCCCCTATCTCCTTTCCTTTTCATTTTGGCCACTAAGGGTTTCAACAAATACCTTAAAACTTCACGTGACAAGGATATCATCAAAGGAATCCACCTCTTTAGGAATGATTTACCTATTACTCATCAATAGTTCGTCGATGACATCTTACTCTTTTGTCATCCATCCCTATGTGAATCAATAACCTTTAATAGTATTCTCTCATATTTTATGGAGGCATATGGAACTCTAATCAATGGAGATAAATGTAACATCTAGTTATTTACCATTAGTTCCCAAATCCAACATCACCTCGATCAGGTTTTGGGTTTCTATATCAGTAGCCTTCTAGTTAAGTATTTGAAGATATCATTTATGAGTTATCCCTTGAGAGCTTCCGTTTGGAAAGAGATTTTATAGAATATTACTAACAAATTAATTAGTTGGCATTTCTATTCTTTGAATTCAATTGGTAGAATGGTTCTACTTAAATTAGTTCTTCAATCTCTACCGGTATGCCAATTATTAGTTTTGGCGGGCCCTAAAATTACATGGAGGGATATCATCTCTAGGTTCAGATATTTTTTGTGGAGAGGAGCAACAAAGCCAAGAAATGGGTGCTTATAGAATGGGAGAATTTATGCATTCCTAAGTTGGTAGAGGGGTTAGGTCTGAGAGACCTTAATATTCTAAATAAAGCATTGGGGGCAAAGCTATGGTGGCATTGGCTTTAAGGTGGTGAGGAACTATGGAAAAAAATTAGGAGACAAAGTGCATTAATGCTTCCTCTCGAGTTGGTATACTATTTGCTATAATATTTCCTACATGATCCTCAATTTGGAATCTATCTCAATCCAACAGAGGCCTAGTACAAGAGCATTCATTTTGGGAATTAAGGAATGGTTGTACTTATCCCTTCTGGGATGATGCTTGGTAGTAACTAACGCACCTAAGAGATAGGGAATATCTCAAGGAGATAAAAACTTTTACTATGGAATACCAAGGAAGGAAGGTTATGGATTTATGGAAAACAATCCAAAATTCCTCACTCTATGGAGAGAATGGAAAATACGGGAGATATCGCTAGCCCATCAAAATAGGTATCCATGGGACATCTTGAATCAAGAGATGTAGGAACACAAAATCCCTATTGCTAAATATCCAGATAAATTGTGTTGGGGCTACCAAATGAAATGAATGTTCACGCTTAAAGAAGATTATTCTCTGATGATGGGGCACCAAGATATGTCTGGAGACATTGGACAAGCAACTTTTGGCAAAAGGTGGCTCATTTTCTATGGCTAGTAGGGAGAATGAAGTTACTTACATGGGATCACATCATACATAAAGGGCGTTAGATGCCTTCTTATTTCTATCTATGTGGTAACCAAGAGGAGAACATGGAGTACCTTTTGAATTCATGTTCATTTGCAGAAGCCATCTAGTCTCAAATTTATTTGGTATTCATATGTAATCGCTGTAATCCTAATGACTTGATCGATTCGTCAGAGAAATGGAAATACAATTTGTTTAAAAGGCCACTAGTAAATAAAACATGGATTCTAGTTGCGGGTTTTGCATCATGTGCACTATGGAGGGAACAAAACAAGAGAATATTAAAAAATTAGGAGCCTACAAACAATGTTTGGAATATTATTAAGCAAAAAATTAAAGAAACAATTATAGCATAAACTTGGTCTCCATAAGATTGGAACGTGAATCATTTAAAAGTTGAGATAATGAAGAAAATTGAAATCTCTCATATAATGATACTATGTTTAGCTACCAAGAGCTCTGATCCTAGAAGTACCACTCCCACTAGCTTTACTTCTCCTTCGACAAGCTTCATTAAGCTAAATTTTGATGGAGCATCAAAAGGTAATCCAAGGATTGTAGGGTACATAGGTATTTTTAGATATTGGAACAAGAAAACTTTAAGGGTTTGTTCTCAGAGCTATCGAACTCCCAGTAATAATGTGGCATAATTTCTTGCTCTCGAAAGAGGTCTGGAAATAGAAATCGAAGTAGGATACTCCAAATTGGTGATCTCAACAGCAAAAAAATTATCCATGGCACCCCTTCTGCTAAATTGGCCAAGATATGACACTTTAGTTTCTCATTCAAGGAGAACTAGAAATAAGGTGACATATTTATTAGCTAACCTAGGATGTCAAGATAAAGACATTTTTCTAGACGATGTTTAGCCTTTGGAAGATCAAGTTAGTTGAGTCGTGTCTCTCAAGTCCATTTTGTACAATGATAGAGATTCCTCGATTGGGGTGGAAATTGAGACAGGTAGGAGGCTCGAGGGTCGAGCCCACCACCCTGGCGAGAAGAAGGGCATTTATGACCAGGGGGCATGCCTCGCTACATGCATGCACAAGCATGTGAGTACTTGAGGACAACTTAAATATGGGGCGTGAGACAAAGATGGAACAATTTTCTATCCACACGAAGGAATATTGAGTGCGCCTGAGTGGGGGGGGAACCTAATCCCATGTTGCAGGAGGGAAAGAATGAGGATTTTTATAATTGTGGTGTTTTTGGTCCAGAAGCAAAACAAATTGCTCGAGTTGTAGTCAATGGAAGTGTGAAAGATCCATCCTGTGACTGCGGGTTACCTAGCTATGTGAAAACAAGGTCGTCGGGGTGGTTACATATTTTATTGGAGCTACAAAGGTGGAGAGACACCCACTGTTGTGGGTGGATGCAAGATTTTCCAGCCCCATTTTTCAAAACCTCCCAAATTATGGTATCTCTATTATTCCACTAGTTTCTTGTTAATTGGTATGAAGTTGAGTGGCTTAGCCTTGAAGGTCTACCTTTTATTATGTTGGGATTTTACTTTGGTGGGTGGTCAAAGTCCCTATTTACTAGTAGTCTCGTAAGTGGTGATTCTGTCACAATTTCCTTGGCATTGAATCTCCTGCGTTATCGTGTAAGCTTAAGTAATTTGTGTAATAGAGGTGTAACTAACCTTGGTGAGTTAATTTCCTATGTATGGGTGTGGTATCATATCCTTTTTTTTGGAGTTACAGGAAATATTTAGATTTTTATCAAACCTATAGTGTGACTAGAATTCCTCGAACTGTTACTTTCCATTATGTCTTAGCTTTGTGGGTAGCTTATATTGTTTTGTTAGTGGGATTGACTCAACTTGGTATATTTTACCTTCCACTACCTCAGTGCACCTTTGTGAGAACCCTGGGAGAGTGTCATACCTACGTGATATGCCACCAAGACAACGTATGCATATTGAATCTTTGATCGGAGAATCCACAGTAAGAGAATTTTTACACCAACGTTTCGAATCCCAAATGGGATCCATCATCAGGGTTAAGAGAAAGATGATAAAAGAAGAGCAGGAAGGAAGAGATAAATACTCATGAGGGAAAGAATATTGAAGAAATTCCCTGACCTGTGCTGTTCCTTCAATATTCTTTCCCTCATGAGTATTTATCTCTTCCTTCCTGCTCTTCTTTTATCATCTTTCTCTTAACCCTGATGATGGATCCCATTTGGGATTCGAAACGTTGGTGTAAAAATTCTCTTACTGTGGATTCTCCGATCAAAGATTCAAAAAGCACAAACCACAGATCTCTGAAATCCAACGTATGCATAGTCGAAGGTGAGGTGGTGGTTGGGGCCCCTAGGGCTAGAATCGAGCTCAATAACATGCATAGGAAGTTGTTGGGACTTTTTAAGAAAATGCTTCCCACGAGACTCATCTTGAAATCTATAACCTAGAATTGCTAATTGATGTAGAGCGATAAGCCTTCTCTGATTTAGAGATTTTGGAAGAGGTATCTAACTGGGTTCCTAACCTTCGTCACACTAAGGGACGAAGGAAGCAATATTATCCTCATTGGAGGACATCAAAAGAGCTCTAAGAAAATGATGTTTCTTTCGAGATAGACTGGAGGCAAGGCTGCCACATTTGGAACGCCATCTTCAGTGTGAATCTAATCCCCTTGATCCTCTTGGTTCAACGCCAAGGACTTGGCGCTTGTTAGTTCCTCAAACTCTTAATTGGTTGGAACGTTTGGTAGTTGTTTTGTATTATAGTTATGTTTTGGTGTGTGACGATATGTTGAGAATGCCATTTTTTAAGACTAATTTTAATGAGGAGGTGGTTAAAAATATTTGGTTTCCCTCCAGGTGGATTGAAACCAACTACAAAGTACTATGAGTAAGCATTGCATGACTAAATATACTATGAGTAAGCATTGCATGGCTAAATATTGTACTCTGTTTTAAAGGCATTTTGATATAATAAAAATATTAATTTACAAAAAAACAATGTCCAAAAATGAAGTAATGCAATATAGGCCTCAAAGAAGGTTCTCATCCTACCTTGAGATGTAAAGGATGGCATTACAACAATGATCATGTCTTATATAGATCCAAGCCCTTAAACATAAGAAATGTAAACTAATAACCCTTAAGGGGATCAGGGGACACATTACTAAGATTCCTTAGACTTTTGAAATGGTACATAGTCCCAATGATTATTGTGATGAAGGTTGACCACTAAGGTTTCTCATTCATTGGAATAGAAAGGTACTTGGAAAAAGTAAAGAGAGAAAAGTGTCCATATAAATGTTTGAAAAGATAAGATACAGCCATTGTTATCATATTTATAATAATTATCTGAGAATAAAGTTAAAAACAACTAAAACTAATTACAAATAATTATTTAATTTAATTAAAAAATTCATATATTAATTATCAAACTTTCCATTCATAATAATAAATGTTTATGAACTAATTGTATTAATATTTTTTACTATATTAATAATTATATATATGAAATTAAAACTTAATCTCCTACACCATCGTAGAGGCGTAACCCCTTGGCTCAAACGTATATTTGAAGTCCGACATCAACAAAGCATTGTAACACTAGTTTAAGTTCACACATCGATGTCACATAGTATGTGGACAACCCGTCAATTCAATATGTGAATGTCTTTTCCATTGCAAAGCAAGGTCAAATATTCTTTTGGTAATAATGTTGTATGTAGCTTTCATGTTAAGTCTTATGTCAGTGAATTTCTTTACATTTAGTGTCATGGTTGTATAGAGAAGTGAAATACACATGGAAAAGGGTATTAAATAAATCAGATTAATTGGGAGATAATATTAATAAATTAGGATTAAAAAATAAATTAATATTATATTTAGATTTTTTTTTAATATAAATTAAAAATGTATAAATTAATATGTTGTAAAGGAAATTTTTGAGTTGTTATAGGATAATTTATAATATTCCATTTAAAAAAATTATTTTAATGTTTTGTGGAGCGAAAATTAAATATTAAATTTCTAAACTCATTATGACATTTTGTTGAATAATTAATATCTATTTTTTATATTATTTAAATTTATTTAATTAAATGTATAATTTTATTGTGTCATTCATTTAACCTAACTTAATTAATATGACATAATTTTAGTATATTGCTCAATTTATAAATTTGCATGCAATCATATTTACAATTCATTAGTTTATATAAGGGACATGGAAAAACTTAGAGGGTCACTGCATCTAGTGAAATGGAACCACCAAACATGACTAACTTTATGCATATCTTAATTGACATGATTACAACAAATAAGATAATGGTAATCTTATGTGTTTAATCATTAAGGATTTCTTTTTCTAATCGCTTTAATCCTTCTTATTTCATACATATATGTGAGAATAACAATTGAAAATAGTGATCTCGGATCCGGGTGTCCAAATGGCGAGTGAACCTTCTGACTGACAGGCTTTGGCACATGGAGGGAGTCTAGCGTCACATGGATTCAAATCAACATATTTACTCCACGCACCCTAATGCCTTGGTTTTCGAGGACCACCTTGAATCTTCTCTAGGCTTCTCAACTTACCATGACTTGCACTCCATGTTGTTCCTTCTCTTGTTGCTTGCCCTTCTTCCCAACACCACCTTTCCCAGCCTCTCTGCTACGTCCATCAAATCCTTTATACCAACCATGAGTGGGGAAAGAGGGCATGGTTGTCATGCTGGTCATGGACAAGGAAAAGAGAGACCCCTCACCACCCTGGATGACCATTTCATTGCCACCATGTTCGACCATGCCATTCCAGAGAATATTTGCAAGAAAGTTGTGGCTATGAAGGAAGAGGAAATTTTCCATGCACGCTTGACCCTGTGCAACCTTCTGGCTTGACAGTTGAAATAATATTTAGAGATTAAGGACAAAGCCACCCATCGAATAGATGAGTTCTCTACACTCCTTTTCCACTCCTCTACCTCTTTGAAGCGACTAGCTTGTAGGGACATGGGCATTGATTACCCTCCCAACGTTCCCTTCCTTGTCAGGTCTCCCGCACACTCCCCTTCTGCAAGCTCCTCCCCCCTTCCTTGTAGAGCTCCCCCCACCTCCAGTCGCCCCCAATGCTCCCCCTTCTTCCCCACCCAGGCCTAGCCCTTATGGGTGCTTCATTATGGAGGAAATCCTAGAGGAGGTTGGCTTGTTACAAGCTCATGGAACTTCTCAAGTGCATGGCAGCTCTAGAAACGGCTTCCTTCTGGCTTCACCACAAATCGCATCACCCAACGACACCTTGAGCAGGCCCGGGTTGGTCTTTTTTCTCCTTTTGATCAATGGATTACAAAACACTGTTTTGCTTCGGAAATTACCATTGTGATAGCACAGTTGTTGCTCGGCCTAAGAGTGTTAATTCAGATACTAGGGATATTTTTGCTCCGCTTCATTGTGAAACTACCATTTCACATCAATGCACTGTCCAGGCATCGTGAGGCCTTGCCCTCCCTTGCAGTTTTTATGGTTTTATCTTTTGGAAAAACAATGTTAACTCTAGCTTCCCCCTCTGGGGAAGAGAACCCATGTCTTAACTCTCTGGTTTCCTCACTCTAATGCAAAGACGAAACTCATGAATGTACATATTGTAAATTTGGCTCAATTAATATAAATTAGACATGCTTACTTACAAAAAACATGAAAATAATTAAACAATAAAGTAAGCAAAATGTAGACAAGTAGAAATGAAATGATGGAATTGTATATAATAGTCCAGGAAGTCTTTGTTATACAACTTGATGCATCTATTAAACTCTCTTTCACACACATATTGTACTCTTTACAAGGTCAAATCCATACCATCATTCTCTCACACAAGTAGTGATACAATGTGTTCACAATACTTTGATCCTTGTCAACTTTGTGGTTTATTTTTATATTGCAATTAATGTGTACCTATGAGCATTATTTGGCATTATGGTCCATATCTCTAACTTTATTATCTTTCTAGTTGTTTGTTGTGTTTTTATGCACATAAATTAGTCATAAATTTGTTTTAGGCATGTTAATAACTATAGTGAAATTGTTATTTTGCATTATTTCACTGTTCCTATTATTGTTTTCACCATTTTATGCAAAAACACTAATTCTTTATATTTTGTATGTTACTTTCTAAATTTTATCACACAATTTCACTCTTCAACTTGAACATATATTCTTAAATTGCTTTCTTACTCTATTAAGTCATTCACTTCAAAACATCTAACATGACTATTAATTATGAAAGTGCATTATTGCATTATTTCTATTGCAACATATTTGATATCCATTAATTTCAATACAACCATGTTGTATAGTCTAACGTTTCTCCTCACATGTTTAAGAGCCATGTAATCAAACACATTCAATCTTAATCACATAAAAACATAAACATGCTTATTAATGTAATTAAAGAGATAAAGATAAATATTAACAAGTGTAACATGTTTAAACATATATATATATATATATATAAAGTTTGCAAAACATGCCAGGGTGTTATACGTAGTTTGAAGTGGTGCCACAAATCTTTGATATGAGAAGACCATTACATAGCAACTTGGTCCATATAAATCCATAATAAGTAGAACACAACATCATCTTATGCTAGAATATTTTAATCCTAAGTTTGAATGATATTAGTCCTTACCAAAGGATAGGAATGATTGCAATAACTTATTTGTTGATTTGCAATTAGTTTATTGAAAAATATTACTAATTAACTTACAATTAGTTTTGTCTTTGACTTTAAATTTTTTTGGTTTACAATGTTTAACAAAATAAAATGTAAATTCTATTTATGCTAGAATTAAAATAAATGAGAATGTTTTTGTTTCCTTACATATTATTGAATGTCAATTTTGAGTTCTTATAGTTGGGTGGTTGTGAAGTTGTTGGTAATATCATGTGCTCTAACCCATTACACAATGTAGTCATTTTTTCAAAGCACTTCTACTTTTATTAAGTACCAATGAACTAAATACTTAGTTCTATGAAGACATATGCATTCATACTTAACTTTAATATGATGCACATTAAAAAGACACAATATTTATAAAAACATGTAATCATGTCAATATCGAATTAAGAGCATATTCAACTTTGAACTTTGATTACTTTCACTGAAACCTTTCCCACGGGGAGAGTACCCTCATATATGAGGAGGCAATACACATTGGCATAATTGTGCTTGCGAAAGGATTGGGTTCAAAGTTTTATGGAGTTTTCTTTGGTTTCATTTAATGGTGGTTTATTTTTGAAATAAAAGTCTAAATACACTCTGGCAAGTTATATAACAAAGTAATTAAGCATAATTACTTTATAATTTATTAACAATTATGTTAATATGTAATTTATTATTTTTGCGGATACGTTATTTAGAATAAGAATGTTGTTATATTCTTATTTATATATTTTTATTAGTTAATTTTATAGATTAATATGAAATAAGAGGAAAGAAGTTTTGTTTTGTTTTGTTTTGTTTTTAACTATGGTGAACTTATAATTGTGTAAGTAATTTGGGGAGACCCTCGTAAGCTAGATATATTAGTAATTTATGACTTAGCAAAAGCTGAGATTCTACGAGGGTGGGGGCCTTGTGGAGGAGTTTACTCCTTGAGCCTTATCATAACTTTCCAAAGATGTCCACTTGTGGGGTTTGAAACAAGGTGGAGGGAATAACATTTCATCGTCCCAAGAGGAGACAAAAGAAATTAAAGAAAACCGAACTAATAGTTTTATTTAATGACAACTCCAAGCACCCTAAAAAATTAAACTAAAATTATAAAAGTTATAGTTATAAAAGGTATTCCAAGATATTATATAGAGATATGCCTCAATGACTATATTAAGAAAGATATGGTGAATTTCACAATAGTGATAATCTAATTTTAAAATCAAGACTAACATAAACACCAAATTGGTTTATAAGATTTCTTGTTTGTGAGATAAGAAACACCCTCCCCAAATAATTTGATTGCTAAAATCTATGGAAATGCATAAACTTTACTCTTTCTAAATTTAAACAAAAAACACATATATTCTTAACTATTGAATCCCCCAAACTCTAATATATATTATTTTTATAAATAAATAAATAACATTAATAGATTACATTAATATAAATCAAAATAAAGTAAAATAAATACATGTAAAACTTTTTCAACCATCGTACCACTGCACGACAAATAAGTATTCTTCATTGTTCTTAAATTTTGCAGGAACATGTTACAACTTGGAAGGCTGATTTGTTTAATAAATTAACTAGCTTAATCATATCTATGTAAATTTCAATTATATTATTTTTTTTTGTCAAAAAATCTTCGATATAAGTATCAACTGTAACATCAATTTTTATAGTTACTTTTCTCTGAAATATCAATTCCTAAAGTACTGTCATATTTTTGTATTAAGTAATTTGCATCTACGCTCTCACTATTAATTTATCATTTCATTGGTTTTGGTTTTTTGATCTAGATCTTTTAACTTCAAGGATGCATACATAATTGCATATAAAAGAACATATAACCAAGTAACTTAAACACATGACAAAGAAGCGGAAATCATAAAGAAACCGTGAGATCAAAGACATATAACGATTTGATTACGGAGTTCATTCACTATGGGCTACATCTTTGGACCTGCTCAAAGGGGGAAGGCCTCTTTTATTAAATGACAACAAAAGTGAATTACAATCAACTTTACATAAATGACCCTTATACCTCCCATTTCTGTCATGGACGAGAAATGAAAAGCTCAGATGTAGAAACATACATCACTATTGAATTCATGGTGCGAAATCATGTCAAACGACTATAAAATTGACCATAGTTTGAGCAAGTGACCTCTGGAGCTCCAAGGAATCTTTAGATTCCCTCAAGATTATGTGTAAGATTCTTTCAGAATCTTTCTCGATTTTCATGCCTGCCTAGGCTCGGTTCCAACCTGGGCATTCCTGGTTCCACCTACAAAAACGCGTTCTCAGCTTACGGTCTCGCAACCTCCTCCTCGATCGAATGACGAAATGGGGTTTTTATATCAAAATGAGGGCAGAGTTAACAATGTACGCACTATGGCTTGTTGGTGGCAGAGACGACTATGGTGGAGGCAGGTTGGGTCGAAACCCACTACGACCATATATGGTTTGGTTTTATTTTAGTACATGACATTTGTTTTTAAATAGTGTCAGTGGTTTGCATTGTTATGTGGTTGTATGAATATTGGGGCCGCCCGTTGGTGGGTTGGCCCACATGGGTCGGGCGAGTTCAGACCCCACCGACCTCCTGATACTTGATGCCTTTGCGTTGTCTGGTGGGACGAGCGGGTCCATCGGGGGTGGCCTGCCCACCACATTATTTTAAACATATACTGTTAGTTGTTGGGGGGTAAAGAGGGTGGTGGTCCACCACCTTAATTTTTATATTTTTTTGTTTTTATGATATAAATGGACAAAAATCCGGTGGTGGTTTTTGAGGGTTATTAGGAAAATTAAAGAGGTGAAAAATTCACCATTTATGACCGTTGTATTCCGTGCATCGTCCCTTCGCCAAATTGTTGCCTCGTCAGTGACTTCCACTTGGCCTAGTTTTACCTGAACTTTGACTGTAGAAATTCTCACTGTAGATCAACAGATTATGCAATATACTAAAGAAAAATACAAGATCTACTTCTACAACAAACTTTGCGGAAGCTTAATTGAATATGAGCAAGATCAAATAGAACACATATAACTAAGAATGAGAAATCAATCACACATGAACACAAAAGAATACTCTGGGGAAAGCCTCAGCTAAAATCCCCGATCTTTGTATTATCATACAAGTGGAAATTTATTCAGATTACACAAAGAATCAGCTTACAAGCTATCCTACTCTATGTTCAATCAAACAATACAACTCACAAACTTAATAGACACAAGATATGTCTTGCCTCAGCCCTCCTAGCCTCCTATTTCCTTGCTTAGTTTTCCTTGGGGTCCAATGCTGCCATCTGTGTGAATTGGCCTCATCAAACACTCATTAAACCCAAAAGTAAATGCACAATCTCCAAGGAATGAATTCCTTCTACATGCAAGAGATATCCTCCATGGAATATTTCTGCAACTGATAGTACATTGTCCCATCGTCTGATCTCAACTGGGTCTCTGTCTGCATTGACATGCATGATTTATTTATGAGAGAATATTCAGTTCTCTGAAGTGCAGCAGTTACATGCATGCATGCATTAACTAACTGAACTCACAATTAGTTCAACAAACTATTTGAACTAATCTAACTGGACTTAACTTAGTTAACTGAGCTAACTAATTACAACTCATCCTTATCTCTTTAACTAAGGGATAAATTCCTCAATTAATGGGATAACTGTTGCATGTCCTCACATAGGCTTCATGTTTGATTTTCTACAACTAATTAACTCAAGATGAATTAATTAATTATTTTACAAACAACTGCAAAGATCAAATTCGAATTTTACTTCTCTATTTTAGTTCAAGGACTAACTAAAATAGGAAGGTATCTCGAAATGCTATTTATAGTAGTGCTAATTTTAGCACTTTTATTTTTAGCATTTGTTTTTGCTATTTTCAACACTACCTCTCAACAAGAAATGTATTATCAGTAACCCCAATCCTATCTCTATGGAACTCGAACTTGCATTTTGACAATGCCTTAGTCAAAATATCTACATCTTGTTCCTCGGTCGAAACATACAACAACAACATGATCCTCTTGACCACATAGTGTTGAAGATGGTGCTACGGGATATCAATGTGCTTGGACCTGTTATGAAAAATTGGATTCTCGGAGAGTTTGATACAACTCTGATTATCGTAGTAGATCAAGGTTGGATCCATCCTCTGACCAAACAATCCCAATAGAATCTTCCGCATCCAAATGGCCTCACATGTAGCCTGACTAGCAGCCATGTATTTAGCCTCTGCTGAGCTAAGTGCAACTGATCTCTGTTTCTTTTTGTACCAGGAAACTGCATCTGAACCAAGGTTGAAGATTCTTCCAGAAGTGCTCTTCCAGTTTGATGGACTCCCTGCCCAATCCACATCTATGAAGCCTTGAAGCTTCACTCCCTCTGTCTGTCTTTACCACAATCCATACTGAGATGTGCCTCTGAGGTATCTCAGCACATGCTTCACTGCCTTCCAAAATAGCTTGGTAGGCTGAACCATAGCTTGACTCAGTTGGTTCACTGCAAAACATAAATCTGGTCTTGTGTTCACCAGATACATAAGTGAACCCACAAGCTGTCGATAAATAGTAGCAACTACTACCTCACCTGAAGTAGCATCTTCCTTCCTCCAGTTCGCAGCTAGACGAGTCTGCATGGGTTTGAACTTCTCCATGTGAAAGCACCTGAGTATCTCATTAGCATACTTGTCTTGAGACACAAATACTTCCCCACCTTTCTATCACACCTCCATGCTTAGAAAGTAGTGCATAAGACCCATGTCTTTTGTTTTAAACTCTTTTGCAAGGTCCTCCTTGCAAGACTGGATCAACTGATCATCACCTGTCAAAATCAGATCATCGACATAAAGAACAATGATCAATGCCTTACCTTCTACCATGATGTGGTAAAGGTTCGCATCTGCTTCACTCTTGGTGAAGCCCAACCCGGTGAAATAGTTGTCGATCCTGGTGTACCAAGCACGGTGTGCTTGCTTCCGCCCATACAAAGCCCTCTTGAGTCGGCACACATGCGACTCACGATCAAAGGTCTCGAAACCTTCTCGCTGCTCAATGTACACCTCCTCCTCAATCTTCCCATTCAGGAATGTTGTATTCACGTCCATCTGATGGATCTTCCAACCCATATGAGCTGATAGTGCCAAAATCGATTTGATAGATGAGTACCTTGCTATAAGAGCAAAAGTCTCATCGTAGTCGATACCCTCGACCTGTGAGAAACCACAAGCAACAAACCTTGCCTTATGTTTCTCAACACTACCATCAGCTCCCTACTTTATGTTGTAAAGCCATCTGGAACTCACTACTGACTTGTCCTGAGGTCTTGGGACAACATCCCAAACACAATTCCGAATGATGGAGTCGTACTCCTCCACTATTGCATCAACCCAGACTGGTTGTTGCACTGTCTCCTCAAATGAAGAAGGCTCAGACTCTATACACTCCCCAACCAGGGCCATGTAACCAGCGTACTGCTCGGGTGACCTTCTCTATCTGCATTGAGAAGATGGTTGTCCCACATTCTCCCGTGCATCCAACATCAGCTTGTTAGCTTCCCTTGAGCGTTTCTGCCCATCTTTGGAAGTCTCAACATGAGTGGATGTCTCCACTCCTGGATCTTCTGCATGCGGATGCTCCACATCAATTTGAGGCTCCTCCTCCTTAGGAACTGAAAGTTCCTCATCTGCATGCAACTTGAGCTCCCTCTCAAGTCATACTCGCATGGCTTTCTGCTCGTTGACTTTAGATCTTTGTGTACCACTGTCCTCTGACTGGTTGGCAAGTACACTTAATAGTTGTGGGGTGCATCAGTGTACCCCACAAGTATTCCAAACTCAACTATTGGATCTAGCTTCTTTCGGCCATCTTTGATCACATGGCACTAAATCGATGATCCAAAGATTTGGAAGTGACTCTCATTTGGTTGCTTCCCGAAAAAGGCCTCCATAAGTGTCTTCATTCCCAGTATACTGTGTGGGCTTTTGTTCTGCAAGTAACTATTGTATTGCATGCCTCAGCCCACAAATGCAGTGGTAGACTTTGGTCATGCAACATTGCTTGAGCTGCTCCGACAATCGATCTATTCTTCCTTTCGACCACCCCATTCTGTTGTGGGTTATGGGGTGTCGTTAACTCCCATTTACTTCCTTTTGCAACGCAGAAGTCCTTAAACTATTGGGAGATATACTCTCCACCATTGTCACTACACAAGGATTTTATTTTCTTTCCAGATTCTTTCTCTGCCAAGGCCTTAAACTCACAAAACCTCAAGAAGGTCTAATCCTTCTTTTGCATAAAGTAGATCCAACATCTACGAGAAAAATCATCAATAAAAATAACATAGTACCTTTGTTTAGCGGTGGAGGCTGTAGAGAAAGGTCCACAAACATCTGAGTGAACTTGCATGGGATTGCTCCAGCTCTACTGTCTCGATCTAGAAAGGAAGATTCACATACTTAACTAAGGTACAACCTTTGCATGTATTCATCTACTCCAGTTTTCCCTTGGGATGTCTAGTAGAAATATGTTGCATGATCTTCAGGGCTCCATGGTGCAAGTGGCCCAATATTCTATGCCATAGCTCGTCAACATCTTGGCTCTGCACCATCTCAGCTTTGGAACTCAATGTAGCACAATTGTCTACGTCCATCTTGTAGAGATTCTTTACTCGAATCTTGATCCTCTTGGTCTGTACAGTGCCGATATGCCTCAGGAATACCTATCCTTTACTAAAGACTACATCATAGCCTTTATCTTCTAGAATAGTAATGGACACAAGATTCTTCTTTAGACCTGGTACATACTTTACATCAGTTAGGGTGAGAGGAGCTCCATGCTCCCTCCGAAACACAATCGTACCTTCACCTGAAACATGGTACTTTCCACCATCGCCCATCTCAATCTGCATATGGAGATCCTTCTCCTCCAAGGTACTGAAAAGATTCTTGTCACCTGACATGTGGAATGAAGCTCCACTATCCATGTACCAAACACATACCATGCATGCGATAAGAGAGAAATCCAACTCAAATTGTGAGGCTAGTGCCTCACCATCAGATCCCTTTGAGGATCCCTTCTTGGATTTCTTCTATGGACAATTCGTAGTATAATGGCCCACTTCATGACAATGAAAGCATCGCACTTTTGATTTGTCAAACTTCTTGCCACCATGGGAAGAATTGGATTTTGAATGGGATGCCTTCCCTTTCCCCTTCCTCCCTTACTCGCTAAGGCTAGATTTTTCTCATCATCTTTCTTTGATGAGGATCCATCTCTGGTGCTTCTTCTTATCTCCTCCTGCATTAGATTTGACTAAAGTCGTTCCTAATCTGGCAGTTTTTCTCTTCCATTTACCGAGTCTTGGTAGCTATGCCAGCTCCTAGGAAGACCGAGGAGCACAAGACTCACAATGTCATCATTGGTTGTCATAATCCCTACACTTCCAAGCTCATCCCTGCAGGTGGTGAGCTTGTTCAGATATGTAGAGATCGTGTTTCCCTTTTCGCATTTGATTTTCCGAAGCTTGTCTTTCAGCGACAGCTTCTTCTGATCGTTGTTGTTATGATATAGATCTTTCAATGTTTTCCACATCGAAAACGGTGTCTCCTTCCCATTGAGACTCGATACTATGTGGTCTTGAACTCCCTCCAAAAGGATTCTCCTTTCTCTAGCCACACATTTCTTCCATTCCGCCAATTATGTAGCATTAGCTACTGCAGGCTTGGGGACTTATTGATCAATGAAGTCCTTTAAACCATTATCCTCTAATACTGCTTCCATGCGATCCTTCCAGGCTATATAATTCGAGTTGCCATTAAGGGCATACTCAAGTCTTAAACTGTTGAACGCCATTGGTGAAATTGAGATGTGATAAGAGCTCGATTTCTATATTCAGTAACCTCAAACATTGAACTTCTTCCTTCTTGTATATTGTTCTTCACTTTGATCACCTTTGCTCTGATACCATGTAGAAATTCTCACTGTAGATCAATAGATTATGAAATATACTAAAGCAAAATACAAGATCTACTTCTACAACAAACTTTGCGGAAGCTTAATCGAATATGAGCAAGATCAAATATAACACATATAACTGAGAATGAGAAATTAATCACATGAACATAGAAGAATACTCTGGGGAAAGCCTCAGCTAAAAACCTTGATCTCTGCATTATCATACAAGTGGAAATATGTTCATATTACATAAAGAAGTAGCTCACAAGCTATCATGCTCTCTGCTCAATTGAACAATACAGCTCACAGACACAATAGACATAATATATGCTTTCCCTCAGCCCTCCAAGCCTCCTATTTCCTTGCATAGTTTTCCTTGGAGTCCAATGCTGCCACTTGTGTGAATTGGCCTCATCACACATGCATTAAAACCAAAAGTAACTACGCAATCTCCAAGGAATGAATTCCTTCTGCATGCAAGAGATATCCTCCATTGAATATTCCTGCAACTGATAGTACACTGTCCCATCATCTGATCTCAACTGGGTCTCTGTCTGAACTAACATGCATGAGTTATTTATGAGAGAATATTCAGTTATATGAAGTGCAGTAGTTACATGTATGCATGCATTAACTAACTGAACTCACAATTAGTTTAAAAAACTATTTGAACTATTCTAACTGGACTTAACTCAGTTAACTGAGCTAACTAATTACAACTCATCTTTATCTCTTTAACTAAGGAATAAATTCCTCAATTAATGGGATAACTGTTGCATGTCCTCACATAGACTTCATGTTTGATTTTCTACAACTAATTAACTCAAGATGAAGTAATTAATTATTTTACAAACAACTGCTAAGATCAAATTCTAATTTTACTTCTCTATTTAAGTTCAGGGACTAACTAAAATAGGAAGGTATCATGAAATGCTATTTATAGCAGTGCTAATTTTAGCACTTCTATTTTTAGCATTTCTTGTTGTTATTTTCAACATTGACTGGCTATAACTTGAGCATATGAACTCAAATTTGAGTGTCGTTCACACAGTTGTAATCAAAGTGACGAGAACTATGATATGGTCTTGGTTTCACTTACATATGATGACATTGATTTTTGATATTTTTTAAGATCACTTCTATTTTTGGAGTCACCTGGATCACCTCTCACCTATGACAAGTCGCTTGCTTCATATTGTTTCTGGCATCACCTCCCCAAATAAAAAAGAGAATGTTGACACGTGTTTGTGAGTAAAAAATGGATAAATATGTTACCCAGAATCTCTAACATTTAATGTATGTTTTTTAAATGAAAATAGCATTAAACAATATAGACATCGTGCTACCATTGTAAGAAAGTGAAACAACCTTTATTTGGTTGTATAAGAAAGTGTGGCAACCTTTTCACATCATGAAAAACACTTGAACATAAACCTTTAGAGCCGGACTTAGGGAATGTAGGGTTAATTTATCTCTCAGCAAGTAAAAACCCTTTGATTAGGCTTTGATTCTAATTAATTTAATCTAAAAATATAAATAAAGGTAATTATTTATACTCAAGGAAGTTTTGACAAATAGCTAGCAAGTAAAGAAGTCAAGAACGAGTTAATGATCTTCTTTTGCAAAAAAAACTTAGATCAACTACAAAGAAATGAAGGATAAGTAAGTTATATGCAAATCTATGAGCTGTAGATTAATTGGTTTGTGTGAGATTTAGTCTCTACCAGGTCATAGGTCAAATTTTATGGGGAATGGTTGAGGATGGGAATAACCTTTGGGGGAATTAATCTATCCCATGGGGCATCTCCCTAGTGGGAAAATCCAAATAGAGACCGATGATCGCTACATCCATGGAATATTTGTACCAGGCAGATCCAGTCGAAGGGATCGCTTCTTGTCGACTCAACTGCGGAGCCTAACCCCGAGAGTGTTAACAAAATTAAACCAATAACTTTCAATAGAACAAATACTTTAACGACAAGAACTCAACCAATTAAACTAATCCTTATAACTATATAAAACATATTTATATTACTATTTATAATAAATTAATTATTTATTAGATAATTTAACATCAATTTTCACTTTGAAATGCTTTTATTCATTAAATTAATTATTTCATTATTATGTAACTAGACATGGCCTAAGTGTTAGGTTTACAAATTGATCTAATATCTACTCACATGGTTTCTAAAGGCAGTCTTTGATCATAGACTACACAAGGATGATTTAAGTGTATTAAGGATGAGACTTCTAATACTCAGCTATGGTCACTAATAAGATATGTGAGAGACCTAATTATGATTAAGTTTGAGATTGTATGATAAAGATTGGAAACGAATTCAAAATCAAGTTATAATAAAATAAAAAGCTTTATAGTGATTGGTTTTTAAAGTGTTTTTTTAATAATAAGTAATTAGTTAGTGGAATTTAGTTAGATATAATGTAATTGATGTAAAATTAATTAACGATAAATTTATAAATGAATTTCACAACAAAATATAAATGGTTGTTATTAAGGTGTTTTTTTAGAAGTAGTTTAACAAGGCCGAGGAATTCCCCAGATTCTATTCTCGCCTGGAAAAACTTCTAGCTTCGGCAATAAAAAATTATGCCACCCCTTCAACATTAATTCTCTGTATTCATTGCCATATTCATATTCTAAGCCAATTCTAGGCAGATCCTCTGGCAGTGCATCCAAGTTAATGGAGGGAGGGAGTGGGTGCATTAGTTTGGGCAAAACCATGTGCAAAACTCTAAAGCTTGCTCTGCATCTCACCAACAGCATTGTGACGAAGCCAATACGTGCAGACGATCCCGCTCAATCTAACCAGGCGACAACACATTGAGAATCAGAACTAGACTGCTCGAATCCCGCTCGAGCTCACTAGGTATCTTTCTAAAATGATGTAAAGAGGCTGCATTTCATGGTACTTCTAGATTCGGAAACAGACAATGAATAATAAAAATAAAAAAACTATCTGAGTCTACGAATAGGATATGGCAGCAGTAGTTGTCATTTTAATGTCTAAGGAAAATTTTTCTCATTTTAGTTGCTATGCTTTCATTTTAGGCCGCGATGTCCAGTCTTGAGGGAGCAGACTTTAACAAATCGTGCCTGGATTGAGCTCTATTTGCAAGGTTTAGATAATTTTTCCGTTGTAATAATGATTAAAACTTCAAGTGAGAAAGCAATTACATTAATCATCTCAAACTGTAGAATGCGCCTCTCGAACGCAACAAACCTTGGCCTAAAACGAAACAGATTCGACTGTTGTGGCTGAGGAAAATACTTCTGATGTCTCTCTCTGAAACTTAAACGAATAGTCATATTCTACCTGGAAAATTTTTGATGTTTAAACTTCAAGGACAATGCCTCTTTCTTAATTTTCCTTCTCTAAAATGAAAGAGTCATAGTAAATAGGCCAGAAATAGGCCTGCAGCACTGGCTTTGCCGTCTTCCTCAAGCATTTGAACATTTTAGGAAAGCAAATTTGTCATCCAAAAGGTTTAGAACTAATTCATAATTCTTGGCAGGGATGAACCTAATCCTTAAATTGATGCTCGCAACAGGGTTGGAATTTTACAGTCAAATTGCCCTCAGTGGACTAATAATGGGCGGTTTTTTCACAGCATTAATGTGAAAGCCATATAAGAAATGAAAAAGGGTGGATGGAATAAATACAGATTCTTCCTAGCAATTGACAAACTAGATATACATAAATTATTCAATGCTGAAATTATCTTCAACTCTATACTATATCCAAAGCAACTTTCAGATCTATAACAATGAAGTCAAAGTTCTGATGCATTGATGCATTATTTCTAGCTTAAATGGGCCAATTTCCAAATTTATAGCCAATGCTGAAACATATGCAAAATCCAAACCCTACAGAAGGCTAAAACTTAGATGGTATTCAAGCTCTTGTTGTGATTGCAAAATAATTTGCAAGATGAAAAATATGTTCCCCTGCCAACAACATCCATGCACTAAAAAAACATATTAATAGCCGCCCTTCATATCAGTGGTGTATTTTTATCTACAGGCCTTGGAGACTTTTTGTTTGTGAAGGAGGTTTTTTTCTAAAATGACACTGAAATGTGGTGTGTGTATTATATAAAATATAGGATGACGAAATGTTAACCCTGATTTTTAATGTTAATATGTATGCTTTGATTTTAAAGTGGCATACAAGGATAAATAATTCTCTGATACAAAATCGAGAAATGTAACAAAACATTATATTAAATTTGAAGAACAATGTCTTCTTTATGGTAAAAGTAAAGGGTCATTTGGGCCAATTTCCAAATTTGTAGCCAACGCTGAAACATATGCAAAATCCAAACCCTCCAAAACGCTAAAACTTAGATGGTATTCAGGCCCTTGTTGTGATTGCAAAATAATTTGCAAGATGAAAAATATGTTCCCCTGCCAACAACATCCATGCACTAAAAAACATATTAATAGCCGCCCTTCAGATCAGTGGTGAATTTTTATCTACAGGCCTTGGAGACTTTTTGTTTGTGAAGGAGGTTTTTTTCTAAAATGACACTGAAATGTGGTGTGTGTATTATATAAAATATAGGATGACGAAATGTTAACCCTGATTTTTAATGTTAATATGTATGCTTTGATTTTAAAGTGGCATACAAGGATAAATAATTCTCTGATACAAAATCGAGAAATGTAACAAAACATTATATTAAATTTGAAGAACAATGTCTTCTTTATGGTAAAAGTAAAGGGTTATTTGGTTTTAGATTGAGTCGATTTTATTGTGGGCTTCTTCAAACTCTCTTGTTGTTGCAAAGAATATTCTTTCAATTTGTACTGATGATATTTTCTTGAACATTGTTATCACCATGAAATACCTTAGTCGAAAAAATCGAAGGTGTTCGGATAACTCAAGGGAAAGTGCCAATGTCACCTGGCACAGTCCCTCTCATTTTGAGTTGAATTACTGCTTTTCTAACCTTAGAATAGTATTACTACATGATACAAGGCCTCAATTATAGACTCCCCTAACTGGTTCATTTTTTCCCTCTAGTTTATAGATATGGACTTTTCTTTATTGTACTTTGTTACATATCTCTGCTCTACTTCTTTTCAACATACAATAAAATCAAGTTTATAGTTCAAGATATTGAATTCTATCATAGTTAAGTGTAAAAAAATCCATGAATGTAGGTATACGTAGATAAACTTGTTACTTTCTTTTAAGGGTTACTCAACTGGGCTACCTTTCTGCAAATATAGCCCGGTTCAAATGGACACCAGACATATGTGCTAGAGGTGAGATCTGAATAAATTATGAGAAGCCATCAAAATGAAAATCAAGAACAAAATATGCTCCACTAAAATCCTAGGAATTATAGAACTTGAATGTGTCTCTAAAAATGGGTACATCTAAAACTTAGATGGTATTCAGGCTCTTGCTGTGATTGCAAAATAATTTGCAAGATGAAAAATATGTTCCACTAGCAACAAAATCCATGCACTAAAAAACATATTAATAGTCGCCCTTCAAATCAGTGGAGAATGTCTCTAGGAAAGGTACAATAGTCATAATATGCCACCTGAACACCTGAACTCATTAGTCTAGAATTACAATAATAAAAAACTTTAGCTAAAATTATAGGACAGCCTAGTAGGAGGAATCAATTGTCTCTATTGAGCCAATTAGGGCAAGGTGAAAGTTCTTTCTTCAGGCTTAGAATTTCTAAGGGATAAAAATACTAGTAGGAAATATGACATTGTAACAAACATAATGATACTTATATCTAACAATATCGGAAGCATTCAATTTGGTTCTTATACTCCAACAGAATTTGTCAGTCAGTCTTACATTGAATTTGTGAAAAAAATTATCTGCAAGAATGACAGTTTGTGACATTTCTAAAAATAAATTATCTTACAAAAGAAATACATTTGAAAGGCATGAAAGGAAAGAAGAATGGAATGGTTTATGACTATTCAATTAATTATCAGTTAGTGGAATAGATTAGGAATAGATAACTGATTTTTTCAATTATATATCACTGAAAAACATGTTAGGTATTAAGAAATAGATAATTGTCTACTTGTTTAACATGAATTTATTGTTATCTTATTTTCTAGGTCTTTGAAGTGTAAAAAATAGTGCAAAAGTGGCATTTATGCATTGAAGTATCTTGCTTTCCAAATCCAAGTCGAGCAGTTGTTAAATTTTCCCTTTACAATATGGCAACAAAACATTTATTTCGTAGAAAGAGAGAAGTGCCTGGAATGACAACAAACAATGAGGCATACTACATTTCCCTTGTTGAAGGGCTAAAAGAGGCAAAACAACATGATGTTAATGATATTGAAGTCTTCACCAACTCGGAGCTGATATGTAATCAGATGAAAGGCATCTATCGGGTTTGGAAGGACAATTTAAAAATCCTGTATAAGGAAGCAATAAATTGGAGTTGTCAATTTCAATATTTTACCATCAACCACTCTCCAAACATTGAAAAGATGTCAAGTGATATAATGTCTAGATCCTTTTTAAGCACACATGTAGATGTCAAATATGACATAGGATCACCATCCACTGCAACAAAAATCATTGATCACCATTAATATAGATCCCCAGTATGTGAATGGGTTGTTGTTATCATTTTTCTTGGGTCTATCATAGCATGGTTCTTTCACTAAAGAAGAACCTATTAATGTTTTATTTTTCACCAACATGCAATGATTACGGTTTTTTGTATGGGAGACAAATTTATCTACAAATGTAATATATTCCATGTATATGGACAAATGTATTTTGAGAAAAGTAATTGGTTCATAGTTTTGTGATTATCATTAATACATTATGGTGTTGTCTAATTGACTTTTATCTTTTACATTTTTGGCTGAAATTTTGCAATTTGTTTTTGAAGTCAAATCATTATTTGATTTGTATTTGTCTCAAAATATACAACTATTGTTGGTAGATTTTCCCTGCAACTCCATGGACATTTATTAATCTATTCATATTTCAAAAATAGTTAATAACATCCAACATCAGGTATGGCATCGTCTTCCCTCTTGAAACTGATTCAAGTTTCTATTATGCCCTTTATAATGATAATAGGGTTGGAAACAATCAAGAAATAATGAATTGAATCATGAATGCATGTTAGTGATTGTTTCTGGAAGAAGGCCTTTGCATATTTTGGCTTCGCCCATGAAAGATTTTGAGAAGGCAAATCTTATCACATGGTTAATGCACCTCGCTTAGACAGGAAATATTTTGGACCTCATGGATGATAGCTTGAAACATCTTTACAATAGGGATTAGGCAAGTCTTTGTATTACTCTGGCTCTATTATGCTTGCATAGGATCCCAGAAATGAAGCCTGATATATCAAAGATTGTTAAAATTCTAAAAGGAGAGATGGATGCTCCGGGTCTGCCACTATAATTCTCACCTTCTCCTCCTTACAGGGTCTTTAGTAAATCTAGGCAAAAATTGAATGTAGATGTTGCAGTTTTGATTGATTTTCCATAGTTTCTTAGTTCTCTGTTTGCTATTCTACAATTTATTTTTGAGTTGGTTCTTGAATGTACCATAGCTAAAGGCCAAGCACAAGTCTTCCCGTTGTTCACCAAATCAAGGTATTTTCATTGAGGTTTACTACAAAGTTTTTGTAGCAACTGTAACATCTCATTTTCCAAACAGTAATTCATGTATCCTATGTGGGAAAATGGCTTGTATTATAGCAGTAGTGTATAGACAACATCATAGAGATACATACACAAAAAAAGCAAGTATTCACTTCAGTAACATATGTAGTGGCCAATAGAAGGGAAATTTATGTATTGTTTGGAATAGAGTCTGCGATAATATGCAAAGATTGCATTGTCTCTGAAACTATTTCACATTCAAACCTCTTAGATAGATAATATAAATGTAGTGACTGCATTAATTTGTGAGATTCATTTTCCAATTCCTTTTTCTTTAACAAAAGAAAATAATGTGTTTTTTTAAATAATGTGTTTTTTTAAGGAAGGATCGATAAACACACTAATACATCTTCCAATTAATAACTTCAGGTATGTGGTTTTATTCAAGGACACTATTTATCTATTGCATGATATTCCCCATTGAAGATAATATCAAACATGAGTGTACAATTAAAATATGTAAATTTTTGTCTTTCAAGTTGGTAATTAGGGTTATAAATGATTCTAAAGATAACACTTTTGGCTTTTGCCATGTAGCCTAAATTCTTTATTTTGAATCAGTCCTATTTAGTTACAGGAAATGGAGTTCTGAACTACTATTTGCACCAGGAGGTGATCATTTTGGGGAAACATTGTTGCTGAAATGGAAGTCTCAAAAAAGATACAACGTTGCTTCGGATTCTGAAATCCAACTGGCAGAGAAGGAAGTCTTGCAGAACTTAGGTTATGAGATTTTCTATTTTGGAGAAAACAATGTTTGGGTTTCACTCTGTTACAAGTAATACACATGCCTGCTTCATACCAGTGTTGCTTTCATGCAGTCAGGTGTGGATGCATCTGAGGCGAGAAGCTTCGGTTTTAAACCATGGGTGCAATAGTATGGAATTTTTCCTTTGTAAATAACGAGTATGTTGGGATGTTGGTGTATAGAGTACATGCATGGATGATGGAGCATTAGAGCTCTTGCAACTCTGCACCACACCTAACAATAAAGTAAAAAAATTAGAACATCTTTAATTGGTTCCAAATCCTTAAAGCATCAATTTTTTGGTAGGCTACCTGGTTCATGCAAATATGTGTTTGGGATTTTCAATGAGACATGTATACACCCTGTTAATTTATTTGACTAAAATTTTCCCTCGCCTATCAAATTGACAAGTTCTGATGCCAACTGTATAAGTAAAAACGTGACAAGCTTCATGCAAGAATCCTTTCTTAGGGCATATCTATCTCAAAAGTTAATTTGAATGAGATCAACGAAAAATGGGATATTTCAATCCTCCTATCTTCAATAATGTACATAAGAGATGCAGATTGTTAGGAAATACAATGATGTCTCAAACTGAAATTTTAGAAGGTTAGTACTTTCGTAGATTTGATACTACTTAGTTCAAGGAAAGAAAAACATTGAGGTTACTAGGCAAAGTATCATAATGTTTATGCTTAAATAGTCTTTATGGTGACAATGGCCTTCTTATGAAAGGTTTCATGCTATTTCTTGAGTTTGTTGTGGGAGGCCTCTTAATGCTATTTGTAGATTTGCTTGAAAAATAGCTTATCATTGTGTCATTTTTCATAGTGTGGTTCTCTTTCCTCAGGATTATGTCTATAGCAATTGTGCATAGTATTCTGCAATCTATATGCAATAAAATGCCTTGGGAATAGAAGGTATTTCTACCTTTCCAAATGGAAAAGGACATAAATAATAGTAACATTGATTTATTCATTTCCTATGCTGAAAATTATGATATTTTTGTGCTCCTATTTTTTTAAGATAGGCCCTTTTTTGCAACTGTGATTACTCTTCCGGCAGAGCATAAAATCTATATCTTGAAAACAAGAAAAGGAACCATTAGACATAATTCAACATTCATGAGATATGGTGGTGCACCAAGAAACTAAACATTGTCCCAATTCACAAGTATTATCCATGAGAAAAATTGCTAGAGTGCAAGTATCCTCCAAAGTAGAAAGGATTTGAAGACTTTAAATAAAGGGGCTACCATTGGAATTATAAGTATAGTGATTGCAACGGATCTGGTTTAGCGACATAAAAAGGAAGATATCAAAATGGAGTGGAGCTGAACATAAAAAGTTTGGAAATTCACTATTGAGGTTACTACGCAATGTATCGTAATGTTTATGCTTAAATAGTCTTTATGGTGACAATGGCCTTCTTATGAAAGGTGTCATGCTATTTCTTGATTTTGTTGTGGGATTCCTCTTAATTCTATCTGTAAATTTGCTTGAAAAATAGCTTATCATTGTGTCATTTTTCATAGCGTGGTTCTCTTTCTTCAAGCTTAGGCCTATAGCAATTGTGCATAGTATTATACAATATCTATGCAATAAAATGCCTTGGGAATAGAAGGTAGTTCTACCTTTTCAAATGGAAAGTATCCTCCAAAGTAGAAAGCATTCAAAGATGTTAAAGAAAGGGGCTACCATTGGAATGATAAGTACAGTGATTGCAATGGATTTGCTTTACTGACATAAAAAGGAAGATATCAAAATGGAGTGGAGTTGAACATCAAAAGTTTGGAAATTCAATATTGAGTTTACTAGGCAATGTATCATAATATTTATGCTTAAATAGTCTTTATGGTGACATTGGCCTTATTATGAAAGGTTTCATGCTATTTCTTGAGTTTGTTGTGGGAGGCCACTTAATGCTATTTGTAGATTTGCTTGAAAAATAGCTTATCATTGTGTCATTTTTCATAGTGTGGTTCTCTTTCTTCAAGCTTAGGTCTATATAAACTGTGCATGGTTTCTTGCAATCTCTATGCAATAAAATGACTTGGGAATAGAAGGTAGTTCTACCTTTTCAAACGGAAAAGGAAAAAAATAAATTAATTTCCTTAATGGTAACATTGATTTATTCATTTCCTATGCGGAAAATTATGATATTTTTGTGCTCTTATTTTTGTTAAGATACACCCTATTCTACAACTATGATTACTCTTCCGGAGGAGCACACAAGCTATATATTGAAAACAAGCAAAGGCATCATTAGACATAATTCAACATTCATGAGATATGGTGGTGCACCAAGGAACTAAACATTGTCTCAATTCACAAGTATTATCGATGAGAAAAATGTCTAGAGTGCAAGTATCCTCCAAAGTAGAAAGCATTTGAAGAATTTAAATAAAGGTGCTACCATTTGAATGATAAGTACAGTGATTGCAATGGATCTACGTTAGTGACATAAAAAGGAAGATATAAAAATGGAATGGAGTCGAACATCAACAGTTTGGAATATAACAAATTTGGTAGCAAGAAATTCACTGCAATGTATTTCATTATATTCAACTTATTACAAAATGCTAGAACTATTTCCTCAAGATCGTGGAAACTGCCACATTATTGAATAATACTTCCCTGGTGCTTCCAGAGCATCATTTCATGTAATGATGCTTATACAAAAGGTAAATTAATCTATCACAACTTTTTCACTTATTGTACAACTAGAAGTTGGAAAACCATGGACTAGATAAAATACAAGCCTTTAACCGTGACCATCACTTCCATGATGCGTTTTATAACAAAACTTATTTGTATAGCATACGAATTTCCAACCAACCAACCACAATAGTTAACTCCCCTCCCAAAAAGCTTGAACTATAAAAATTTAGTCAACTAAATTAGAAATTATCTGAGGATCCTAGATAAAAATTGTATATTAGCAGTCGGTGAAAATTAATAGTTCCACTCTTGAGGTAGGCTGATCTCTGAAGATGATGTTTGGATCGGAGATGAGACTGGATAGCAGGGTTTTTTTTGGTATTCAGAGAATCCATTTCTAGCAGGGAAACTACAATAGTCAATGGGTATCCCAACATAGTTTGTTGTGGAAGGGAGTTCAGGTGATGAAGTTAAAGCATATGTAACAACACATATATTTAGTAGGTCAAGAGATATTCACATATAGTAAAGAAAGTCATAAAAGAATCACAAGGGGCACTAGAATTCACCCCAATAATTATGCAAAATACCACATTGTGTGCTTGGCTGATAATTTATGTCTTCCACATTGAGGTTCAATGCATGGACAATCCTGGTTGGAAGCAAAACTGTAGAACAACACGAAAAAAGGGTGTCCACATTAAAATTTTGAAAATTAATCAACACCTGTATTGTCCTAGTAGACCAAAAGCTATATGTGACCAGGAACTTCAACACACATACATACACGAGCACACAAGATCAAAATAAACACTTTCACTGAACACACAACTTAAAGATTTAGCATGACCATGTAACAACTGACCTTGATTTGGGCAATAGGACAGTTAACACATTATGACAGGCATAAAAGGACAGAATGTCGTTCAGTGAACATCAACAAATCATGAAGAAGGCATGTTCAAAATAACATAACAATCTACTACACTATCCTATATTATTCCATGAAGGCAAAATCAGCTTGATGAGGTCATGAAAATCCAACGAGATCTCTGACTGCAAGGAATAAAAAATCCAACAAAAAAAACACAATGATAAGGTTCAAATCTCATTAGACTTTGACCATCTAACCATAACTTTATAAAGATTAAAAATATAAAGATATATAAATCTAATAAACATCGAACCATGAACATAGGTATGAGAACATAGAAACTACATGTTTAAGTATAAAAATCAAACATGTCGCATGAACATAAATAAGTAAAGAGATTCTATTTGACAACCAACATGATGGATAGGGAAAAATACAAGCATGGGAAATGAACCCATATGATGGTCCTAATCTTTACAAAACAATCGCCTTCTCAACCACGAACAAGCATAAAAAGGCATGTAAATCCCATGAATTTGGCATAGAAAATACAGTTAACACCTTAGTGGGGGAAAGGCGTTGAGGACTGAAATTTGTTTCAGTGAGCAATGCATGGGAAGAAACATAAGCACTAACAATGATCACATTTGGCAATCCTAATCTTCGAGTGAAAAATCCCTTTTGACCTAAACCATGAAAAAGCATTGAAGAGCATGTAAGGACATTCAACTGGACATGCATATAGAAAATGCAGTTACACCTTAGTGATAGAAAGGTGTAGAAGAGGATCTATAAATTTTTCAGTGACCATGAACAGATTATCAAAAGCGTATGTTTAGAACAACATAACAATAGAAAAACATATATAGACTTATCATATGAAAAAGGGAAATCCACCTGATGAGGCCATGAAAACGTAACTTATCCTTGGTTAGTAGAAAAATATAATAAACCCAACAACATGCACCATGATGTTGCTTAAATCTAACTAACACCCTAACCACGGATTAAATAGACACAATTTGATCAACATCTAACCATAACTAATTAGAGATGAAAACTATGATAAACAATAAATCTAATAAACACATGATTTGAAGAAAAAGATAACATAGAAACTAGATATCAGAGTAAACACATCTAACATATATAGCTGACCATGAACTAGGAGATTGTATCTAAAGGCCACCATCATGACAAAAGGGAAGGTTAATACATGGGCAATGAACCATATGATTATGCTGATCTTTGAGGAAAAAGGGAAAGACACTCTTTGACATGGACCATGAACTAGCATAAAAACACAACTCTGCTGCTTAAATAGTATTTGAAACATGAAACTTACTTGGCTTCCTTCTTAGATCAGAGTTGTTGCTCGCCCTTCTAGGTAGGAAAACACCTATACCTCCAGACTCTCTGCCTGAGCCATTAGTTCCAAGAAAAAATGCTCTCATACCAGTCCCACTAGCTTGTTTCACAGGAGGCCATGGTGCGGAACTGAACTCAGACCTTAACGAATGATTACCCACACTAGATTTGTTCTTGGGTCTGGTTTGCAAGTGCTGAACTTGCATGGATTTTTCCTGCCTTCCCCATGCAGTTACATGGTTCTATTTGGGTTGCCTATACTGTTAAAAATAGAGAAAAATAAAAGGAAAAACCCACTTGTTAGAAATAATACCCACAAGCAAATCTAGCTCTGGGATCCTGTTGATCCAAACAATTTCCAGCCACAAAATCATATTTTCCAGCTAAATTTTCATATGAAAATATGCCAAGTCTGAAGATGTTGGTGGCTGGAAAATTTTTGTAGTTTGATGGAAAAAAAACATGTTTATTAATCTGAATCATTCATAGGAAGCCATGGTTGGGAATTAATTATAAACTTTTTAAATATTCTCTCATTAAGCATGTTTGCAGTGTTTATATAGCTCATAAGAGAATGATCAAATGTAGAATGTCAAACAAGAGAATGTTGCAGTGTTAAAGAGAAAACATACTTATTAATAGATCCTGTGGATTGAAGTTTTTTCAAGATGATAATATTGTATATGTGGTGCAATCTTTATTAATTATCCATAAAATTGTAACATCAATATAAAGCCATTAACCATGTAACGTTCAAAACAAAAAAATGAAATAAAATAACATAATTAATTCTAAAAATCATATGTTGCAAAGGGAGCAATACAGTACATATATTAGAAACTCATAGATCAAAAAGCACAATGCTTCTTGTAGAGAAAATAAAATCTTCTTTTATCTACAATTTTATCAAAGTGAAAAGAAGGAATCAAATTTGTTGTGCACATATGGAATTAAAAAACCATTCAAATACTTATCAACAATAAATTTCAATCCATTTAGAGGATACCAATACATAAGATCACATGAAAAAGTGTGAAATCTGGCTAGCATACGTATTTTCCAATATACAGTGATACTATGCTCTTAAATATATGAACTCGGAAATAAAAAAATGATTATGCCATGCTTTCACACAAGTTATCTTAGCCATGGCAGAAGTATTTTGTGTTTAACAAAGTGAATCTAAATATCACATAAGGATAATGCTGCCAATATGATAATATTGATTGTGTAATAGATGTTGGCATTATGGCATAGGTTTGATGCTATGGATCTGGTGTTGTCCTTGATGGCAACTCAACTTGGTGATAGATCTCAGTTCAGGCACCCAGAAAGAAGAAAAAGTCATATACGCAGGTTCATCTAGACGAAGACGCGTATACACGTGGGTTATAAGTTACAAAAGCGCGTATATGTTGGGGAACTTACTTTTGGTCCATGGTGGTTAGTTCTTGGGATTTGAACCTGTTGTTTTGGACCATGGCGTCTCGTCAGATGTGTTGATCCCTAGTTTTTGGGTTCATGGTATTGAAATGTTATGGTTTTGGACCATGGTATTGTGGAAGGCCTAAGACTATAAAAGAGCAAGGAGATCTTGTGGCAACTGATTATCTGAATTATCATTGAGTATTTGATAAAGTGCTAGAGCTGGTACATTGGTAATTGGGTTATGATGCAGATCTGGATCTGAATAAAGGAGGAACCTTAGCGCAAAAAGAAGGATAAGTTCTATTGATGGGTCATAATCTTTAAGCTTGATTGATAGTATCTTTGTATGATTTTGATCTGCTAGATGTGGCGCTTCCCTGATCTATAAGTCTGATAATCTGGGTTAATTAGTGATTGAATATCTAAAAGAATGAATTATACTTTATAGATTGTACGCAGGTTTAGTGAAACGAAGGCGCGTATACACGCAGGTTCAGTGAAGTGAAGAAGCGTATACGCAGGTTGTTCCATATGCAGAAGTGTATGCATGCATGTTTCAGGCTGTTAAAGTAGTGTATATATTTTGAGTTATGATCTTGCTGCTTCTGTTTATTGCTGCAGTGTTCTGGGTTCAGATTTTGGTGTGTGGTTTCTGGTACTGTGTTTTGGGTACAGCTGTTAGAGAAGTATCTACTTGATTCAGATCTAATTTGTGAAAAGGAGATTGGTTGATTCTTGATGATTGATTGATGTTCATGGATCCAGTCTGAAAATTTATGAAACGTGGTCCCTGGAAGAAAGAGAAGGTTGTAGCCTTTTCGCAGGCCAGCACCTTACGTACTAGTATCTTGGCTAGTGCAAAGCTAAGGGGGTTGTAGCTCCCTTCTAGGAGAAGGCTATGAGACGAGAAGGGTTGTAGCTCTCTGCAGGTTGCAGCCTGCGTACTGGTAAAGGACTGCACCAGTACATTGTAAAAGAAGTTACTAATTTAAAAGAAGATAGAGACGAATTGCAGCAGGTGGTTTTCACCCACATTGGGTTTCCACCTTATATCTTGTGTTCTTGCGTGTGATTGTCTTTCTGCTCTGCATTACTGTCTCTGGTTACTAGTTATTTGATTCTGCATCACAGATTAACATTCATAATCAGAAAGATTAAGTAAATTAAAATTCTGTTTTGTATACGCGAGTTTCCTTCTACATAGTTGCGTATATACGCGGGTTTAACTAACTGAAGTAGCGTATATCATCTATTTTGAAAAAAGAATATTTGACTTGATAATACTGATTCACCCCCCCTCTCAGTATTATTTCCAACAATTGGTATCAGAGCAGGTCCTTCAGAAGAAGCTTGATCGCTTGAAGGAAGATCTTTCATCATGAACAACTACGAAAGGGAAGCATCAACCAGGCCACCGATTTTTGATGGGACAAACTTCATATATTGGAAGGTAAGAGTTACTGCCTATCTTCAATCTCTTGGTACAGAAGTCTGGGATATCATAGATATAGGGTATACTTTTCATTAGAAACTCCTACAGATCCGGCTGAGAAGAAGAAATATGAAACAAATGCAAAGGAAGTCGATACTCGATTAGGATGTCTATCTCAATCAGAATTTTTCAAGGTTATGCAGTATAAATCCGCAAAATAAATATGGGACAAGATTGTACTGAGCTATGAAGGAGATGATCAGGTAAAATGAGCAAAACTTCAAACCCTCAGAATTCAATATGAAAATCTCAGAATGCATAATGATGAAAGTGTGGCTAACTATTTCCTTCGTGTGGATGAGAAAATTGTTATTGTAATGAAAAACTTTGGGTGAAGAATAAAAGAGGTTGTTGTGGTTGAAAAAGTTCTAAGATCTTTGTCCCCTAAGTTTGAATCTAAAGTTTCTGCAATAGAAGAAAAGGAGAATCTACAAAACCTTACAATGTCACAGCTTCACGGGATTCTAACTGCTTATGAAATGAGGAAAGGAGGACCATCAGACAGGAGAGAAGCGGCTCTCAAGGCTTCAGGCAAAGGAGACTACTATGAGTTAGGACATGCGTCAGAAGAGGAAGAAGAATCAAATTTTGTCAAAAACCTTCAATGGGGTACTGGAAGATTCAGAGGTAAGTTATCTTTCAAATGCTTTGCTTGTGGGAGAGTCGGTCACTATGCTACTAAATGTCCTCATAAGGATAAAAATGACAAAGGGAAGGAACCTGTTAGATGGAACAAGAAACAGAATGCAACTAAGAAAAGTTACTACACTCATGAACATAGTGATGGTCTTTCAAATAGTGATGAAGATGAACGAGGTAATAACTATAAACTTTTAATGGCCTTTGAAGATGATGATTACAT